>CM030845.1:15900037-16070037 GCA_018105865.1 Metaphire vulgaris | reverse complement strand
ATACTGCGCTTCGTTTAGGGCAACTAACAACTCGAGGTTCGTTAGTCGTCGGCTGAAATTTTGGTTAAATCGGAAACTGAGTTTCGCAGGTCTAATCTTTTAAAGGGTAGACACGGGGTAGGTGTCTTATATTTACGAGCATTTGAACGAAGAATCGATGATAAATCGCAGATAAGAAAGGTAATTGACTTGATGGCGTATAACAGATCCTTTACAGTTAATCTTCTGTAAATGTACATTTATCATCACATAGGTAATACCGACTACTACCGACGTTCTTTACAGTGAGAAACTGCAAATTATTACTGCTTAATTTGAATTTCAGTTGTCTTATATACTTATAACTGATTTAATATGACTACCTAATCAAAGTATATAGATTTCTGTTATACGACTAGTAATTGCTACTGGCTACTAAAGTGTTTATGTATGATGTGGAGAACAAAACAAACTGATTCTGATTCTGAACAAGGAAAATCATCTTTTTGTCATGGCGAAGACGGACTAATATAACACTGGTCAGCAGAAATATTTTTCCATTACCTTTCGCAAAACAGTGTGTCTCAAGCCCGTACGAATTGGGGGTAGGGGTGCAGCTGCACCCCCTAGAAAAAAGAGAGTAAATTCCATGCGTGAAGACCTTTTTTAAAGCTTTTCAGGGGTATAAGAGAGGAAATCCCGTGCGTGATTACCTTTTTTTGCTTGTCCGGGGTATAAGAGAGGAAATCCCGTCCATGAAGACCTTTTTCTTTGCTTGTCAGGAAGCGCGATTACATTGATTACCTTTTTTTGCTTGTCAGGTTTTTTAAGATGCGAATTTTTTTTCTTAAGAAAATCTGAAAATTCGTTCCGACGTGCCTGGTGTGTCTATTACTAATCCGAATATTCCGATTCAAATGGTATCGACCATGTTTCTCAATCACTCGTAGAAGTGATGTTAATATACCAATTTTTATAACTTATTATTATCATAAAGGAGAAAGCTATTTTGCTTTTCAGAGTTTACGTCACGTGAGAAAAAGTAGCTCTAGTGAAAAATTACAACAGATGATCTCATACACGGATTGCGTCGATAGTAGCAATTAAAAGTTTGAGTCAAATCAATATGAGTGAGATACTGGAAACAGAAAGTGGTAAGTAAAGTACTGTTTGTTACACACAACGTAATAGGTTAGGCCACATTTGCCGCAATAGAAGTCATTTTTCAGATAAACTCGATTTTGCACTATGACTTTCTACAACCAGACTAAATTGGCTTTTATACATTGTCAATTTTGAACATTATATTTTATAAATCAAATCTACAGATTTGTTTAAACCGTTTACATGCAATTTCTTTGACAATTGGTGTGATCTTCCTAGAAATTTATTGCATTCCCTCACCAAGAGTTCTTGGAACCGCCACTGTTTGGGACAACAGTATAGTGTCTCAGTTTAAGCAAATACTATGCACGGGCCAACCTCACTAATTTTAGATTTAGTGAATAGCGTTCGAAGCACCAAAATTACAGTATATGCTCCTTAATATCTTCATCTACCCGTTGTACATCTTATCTAATAATTTCCTTTGTCCATTAAGTTTGTCAGTCAGATACACGGCAGATGCTGGACGACTTCGCTGCTATTGGCAACCAAACTTTATAATCGACGGAGCGTTTGACGAAGCGTCCTGATTGCAGCTTGACGAAGCGTCCTCATTGGCTGATTGACCCCACTGGGAAGCGTCCTCATTGGCTGCACGTCATACGGCACTACTGGGGGGCGTAGCTCCCCGTGTGAAGCCGTAGGCCCTACTAGCAGACGTAGCTCCCCCGAGTGGGGCCGTAAGCCTTAATGGGGCGCAGCCCCTGTCAGGGACCAAGCTCCCCCCATGGAAGCCCGTAGGCCTCACTGGGGGCGCAGCCCCATGGGAGACAAAGTCCAGCCACCCGTGGAGATCAAGCCCCAATATGGGGCCGTAAGCCCAAAAGGAGCCGTATGCCCAAAAGAGTCTGTAGGCCTCATTGGGGGTGTACCCCCCAAGACCAGATCCCCTTTGAAGTGGGAGACCCAAGTGGGAGATCAGATCCCCTTTGAAGTCGGAGACCCAAACCGTGGTGGTAGGTTCCGTTATGGTGTGTATCCCCTGTGGTGGGGGCAAGACCACCCTGTGAAGCTGTGGGAAATTTTTTAAATGATAATCACGCATTCACTTAGAATTTTTAGATTTTAGAAATTGCTATATATAATAATTTCAACTTTTGCAATAAATCGGGGTAAGAAGTAGCCACTTTCTCCCGACAATTTCTTTCCCCGTTTTCGAACCACTCAATTTTTATCCGACTGAGAACCAAGCCTCTGCTGCCTACATCGCTATGTGGTCGAATCTCATCCGCGTACGCAAAGATATCAATTAAACATTGCAATTCAAACAGCAGCGCTACATTCATTGATTAATTGTACTAAGGAATTTAACAGTTGTACAATTAAGCATCTAATAATGAAAAATCGGCTACTAGATTAGCAACAATAATAATCCGACAATGGCTGACGCGCCAATAATATGTACAGGCCTTCATACACTGTATATAACCCTTTCATTTATTTATTTATATGGAAAAAAGAGTAAGTAAGTAAGTAAGTAACGTTCAGATTATTGTGGTGACTCGTCCACAGGTGGACTGCGTGAACACAATAGAATACTTTTAAAATTAATATTATTTCAGAATAATGCAAGGAACCCCTATTCCGACCATTTTGCTCTGAAACTCCAATAACAATAGGGAATTTCTATCTGGAAAGAACGCAACTAGCGGTTAAGCGATTTTACCATACTTATAGGATTTTTAAGACGCGTAACAAAGGTATGTTCCTATAAAATAATTTTAAAAAGATAATTTTCAAGAAATTGAAATATCCATTTCTATCCTTTTGTTTTATTTTAATAATAATAATAATAATAATAATAATAATAATAATAATAATAATAATAATAATAATAATAATAATGCACTTCTATAGCACCATTTCTAATACTCAAGGGTATCAATCGATGATACTTCAAATCCATCCACAAAAGACCAGGTCATTCCAGAAATCAGTCAGAGGGAAACAGCAAGACAGACTAATTTTGCAAAAATGCAAATAATTCTGCCTAATATATTTGCCAAATTTTCATTCAAATTGAATCAGAGCTTTTGTTTTGCCATTTATTTCAAAACTTAGAAGATTTTTTCAACTAACGTTCGCCAGGTGGCCTTATAGCAAATTCTGTTGATATTGCATGACCTGATTAGGGTCGCGAAACGTTACATAACCGCTGAAATGGCCCGCGGTTTCAAAATTTTGGGGAAACCCTGGCATAGACGAATGCAGTGTACGGACGGCTTATGAAACAAAAGAGAGGGCGATAATTATTATGCATTTCAAGATCAGTTAATAAGGTATTGGTCTTGAGTTATTCGTTACATTTTCAGATTTTTCTTCCATGATCGTCGATTTCAAGGCTACATTAGACGTTAGGAAAACTGGGACGAACATTGTCACTAAATTGTGGAATGACATTTATGTCATCAATGTACCCGAAGCACATGACATAGATTGCAGTTCAGAAATGTATGTGTTTGAAGGTCGTGCTCCGTTCAGACTTCTGCGTCGACTGGACTTGAAAGAGGAGGTGCATTTCCCTTTGGATTTTGCCTCCAATGAACGCGAGAAATCGCTCTACATATTAAGCATTGGTCGCGATGAAGTTCGCTACATACACAGAAATTTTGGTCACAAAGATGAATCTAGTTGGAAGCTCGTAAAAGGTGGCAAGAAACTGGGACTAAACCTCGTCAAGTGGATAAAATTTGGAGACGACTTTAAGCCAAAGTCGATGTCTGTGTCGAAAAGCGGTCGGCTGTTGATGGTCAGCGATGAACCGTCTCCCAGTCTACGCGTCTACGGACCAGCTGATGCCCAACTTCTTCAGTCCGTTTTCCTACCTCGCGATATTAAGAGACCTTTGCATGCAGTGGAGTTATCGAGCGGACATTTTGTCGTCTATCATCAGACATTGGCCGTTTGTCTTTTGAGTCGAGACGGAAAAACCATAATTCGCTCCTATCGTCCTGAAAATGACGAACAGCGAACGGGCGGCCGTCTCTGCGTCGATTCAAGCGATCATGTGTTTGTGGCTGATACGAACAATCACCGTGTGACTCTCCTGGATTCCAATCTTCTCTGGAAGCAAGTTCTGATTTCTACAATCGAACAGAAATATGAAGAAAATATGAAGACGGCTGTTCGATTTCCCGATAACTTATATTACGATGAAGCAAATAAGCAAATCGGTGTATGCGGGATCTATGGAGTATACGTGTATACCATCATGACTAAATAGCTTCATTGTACCGATTGCTTCTGTAAAACAAGGAAACGCATCAGACGTATTTAGAACAATATTTTATTCTGAGCGTTACCTGCATATATTGTACGGAAAAAATAATGCCACGAATTGCCTTATTCAAAGTGGAGAAAGCATTTACAATTTCTAACAACACTGTATTTATTTATTTACAGCTGAAACTGTTTTCCTACAGTTCACATATTACAGATATTTTCAAAAACATTTAGTAAATTTTGCATACACTAAAATATTGTGAGAAGTGGGAAAGTGGATATTCGGGGACATAGCCGCATTCCAGGTTGAACATGTTATCCACTTCACCCACACCATAACCTCTTTGTACAATCATCTTTAATTTTAAAGATATATCACAGACTTAGATTAACTCCTCCACAGTCTATTTGAATTCAAAAGCAAATATTTTTCTGCTGAAACATTCACGGAGGAAGAGGAATAGCAGGAAGGAGTCAGCAGAAGACAAAGAATAAGAGAAAAGACAGAGCAAAAAGAAAGGACACTTAATTGAATCAATACAGAAACGAAGACTGAAATGGTTTGGTCATTTTGAAAGAATGAAGGAAGGAAGACTTCCAAATAAAGCACTACACAATAGTATACATTATGCAACTATGTTAAGGGGAAAGGAGAAAAGGAAGACCAAAAAAAACATGGATGGAAAATTAAAAAGATGATGCAGAAAAATGCAAATGAACTTCATCCAATTGACCAGAGCAGCAAGAGACAGACAGAAGTGGAATGAACTCATTCAGACCCATCTTCCAACACAATAGGGAACGACGGAAAGAAAGAATGAAGAATAAGAAGAAACATTAAAGGAGTCAGCATAAGATTGCAGTTGATGACGTATAAATAAATGTTCTATTTTTTTAAAAACACATCCGTTAAAAATTAATAATAAATATTCCAAATATTCTGCATTAATACCCTCTTCACACCTTTTCTACAGAAAATGGTGTCTGACGTGTGAAATCCCTAAACTCAGATGACGCGATCAGCAGCGGTCATTTCAGACGTATACAGTTAGGGTCACCATTAAAATAGTAGACCGATGCTTCGAACGTTGACTTAATTATCGGCCAGCCAGAGTTAATTCCATTCAGAACCCCCACTATTGGCTGCAAGACTCATGGGCTGCCTCTAGCAGTTAAAGGCAGACTGCTAGTCCAAATAGAGGCAGCTCCTTATCTACAGCAACCAAAGATAAACTCGGGAAGATCAAGGTTGTCACTCCAGCACCCATCCACAGAATGCAGGTTGTCGCAGATCCCGGCGACCAGATACCTTCGGTCGTTTAATAGCCGGAGCATCCCAACGTCGAATTAGATGTCCAGCTTAATTGTAACATTTCAGTTCACCTAATTTAGGTAGCGTATTTTTAACGTACGGAACTTTTACCGTACGCTTATTAAACGTATAATATCATTGGAAATATTATACGCATAATAAGTACAGTCGAATCTGACTGAATACAAATGTATTTGCTGGAAGGAAATGATGCAGTTTTCCTGTTGCTCAAGAAAGAGGGTGATGCGCACAGTGGAACAGCTCTCCATAAATTAATGATGAATGGAGAAACTAACTGAGAAACTTCTAACCTGAATTCTTTATTTGTGTGTCCGTGATATTAAATTGTTATATGGCGTTGTCAAAATTCGTCTAGATTGGGTCCTATTCGACCAAAATTTCTAATCAAATGCAATTACTACAGAATCTTTTACAGTTCCGTTTTCAAATCGGAGCGAAATATCGACATGAATTTTTGTAAAAGTTTACATTTTTTGATTGTTGTTAGTTCAGCTGTTTTAGAAGCGAAAAATTGTGTTCTGGCATTAGCTTCATCTTTGCGCCAATTGAAACTCGTTCGATGCTTTCAAAAAAATCCGTACTTTTTAGCATAATATAGAGCAGCGGTTCTCAACCTGTGGGTCGCGACCCCCAAGGGGGTCGAATGACGATTTGCCAGGGGTCGCCCGGGACCATCAGAAATATGGGGTTGTCTCTTTTCGTATTGTACAAAATTTCCTCAGTGGTAGTTACGTCGTACTAGTTGTTTCACTATAATTGTCATCCGAGGATAGACATGGAGACAATTAAATAATAACGATTCCGAACATTTTGATTGTCGTAGCATTATTATTTTTAGCAGCTTACATTGTGAACGAAAATAATTTTACCGTTGGGGGGTCGCCACATAATGGGGAATTGAATTAAAGGGGTCGCGGCACTATAAAGGTTGAGAACCGCTGATATAGAGGCTAGCATAGCGTGATTTAAAATGGCTCAGGAGGCCTGTGTAAAAGCCACTAGGGACGCTAAAGAGACTTGAACCCGCTCCGTCAGCCTACCGCCCCAGCGCGTATCCCACTCTGCCATTTTTGCGCGTAACCTTTGATGACCTCTCAAATTAGATAAAATACCAGCAATCGTTTATCGTAAACATCTTTAGATTTGAATCTGATATACATCTAAAATTCTTTAGTAGCTGGAACTCCGCCCAGACCCTGTTGATAGAGTACATGACTCTCCCAGGCCCATTCTCGACTCGGGAAAATTTTCCTGTATTAGTGATGGCGCCCCTATTCTGGAACCCTGGTTTCGCCACTGATTTGAAAAATATTAAGGTGTTTTTGGTAAATAAAAACACATTTGGATCATTCGTTTGCTATTATTTATTTATCGCTGTCTTATCCGAAAATTTCGTCTGTGTAAATAGCTATTAACTATGCGTAGAATGTCTTCATGTGGTCGCTGTGCGTTTGACCAACTTGTTTAGGATTTCTGATCTATTTTGGAGAGTCAGAATCGAACAGGTGGTTCGTCTAGTCTTAGGATGAGTCATGTTTGAATGGCGTGATCGATTGCAGCATATACTGATTTGTTGAACAGCGGTTGAGTTCGTTGACATGATTTAGGCCAAGCGATGACGTCACTTTCTCCCGGTGACGTCATTTCCGTGTAGATGATTCTGTCGGAGTCTGAACCGCGATTTCTGGTCAGCTGCTGCAGACGACAGAATTGCACAACACGTCTTTAGCACATGGTATTTAAAAGCAGGCACATATATTACGCTATTCGTTTTCATCATCACCATCATCATCATCATCACCACCACCACCACCATCATCATCATCATCATCATCATCATCATCATCATCATCATCAGTGCTTTGTAGAGCCTGTTCGGTGGAGTTACACGGGGAGAACCATCGGTCATATTGAAGTTGGTAAAGAAGTATGATGACCGATTGCCACCGGCAAGAGTTCTAATTGATCTGTATAAAGACCTCAAGCGATTGTGCCGTAGGTCTTCTTCAATTTCATCCGCCAACCGTTAAGCAAAAGCGACACGGTTTTCTTTGGCTTTTCCTTGAAGATAACCGGCAATCTCTTTCGATCGTGTGATCATTCCCGAGTTTCGCAGCCTATTTGAGGTTGAGAACCTTGCAGGTATCCATGGCTGACGGATATTTTCTCGAAAACCTTTAATTTTATCAGATGACTTCAAGATGATGGATCGAATTGCAGACCATTGCCTGTCAACATCGTCTGTCAATCCAGAAGGAGCATCGAATGTGTTTGTCACAGCCAGGTTGCATTGTTGTTGTAGACTGGTGTCCTCGGTCAAGCGAGTTACGTTGTATGAACGATGTACAGGTAGATTTACGTTCCGTTTTGGCATTATGTGTCTGATGACCAGTCGTACAATGACAGGCATATGGTCAGTATTGGTGGGGCATTCTATGCCATGGCAGACGTGGAGAAATTTGAAGATGCTTCTGTGTATCTGGCGGACGAGGACATGGTCAATCTCTTTCTGGGTATAATCAGCAGCACAGTCTTGGCGACTGTGTGCTGTTACGTGACCGGAACCGAAAACAACCAATTAACACAAGGTCCAACTCGACTCGGATCGGAGGCAGCAAAGAAGGGTAACCAAATGTTGGGAATGATGAAAAGGACAAATGAATCGAGACAAAGATATAATCATAAAACTTTATAAGTCATTAGTAAGGCCACATCTAGAAAACTGTGTTCAGGCATGGAATCCATTCTTGAAAAAAGATATAGAGCTATTAGAAAAGTGCCAAGACGAGCAACGAAGATGGTCAATGGATGCCATAATTTAAGCTACGAAAAAGACTTCAATATTGTGGATTGACAACATTAGAAAGGAGAAGAGAGAGAGGGGATTTGATAGAAACATACAAAATAATGACGTGGAAAGTAGATTTGCCATACGATCAATTCTTTACATTAGCGCACTATAGCAGCACAACAAGTCACAAATGCAAATTGTTTAAGCAGAAGGTGGGTCCAGGAAAGAAAAAAATTTTGTGCAAGGGTTGTGGACAAATGGAACAGTTTGGACGAGGTGGGAGTGACAGCTGAAACAGTAAACGGATTCAAAGGCTATCTTGATAAACTAGGTTATTGAATGCGTAGAGTTACTTCAGTGGTTTTCACACAGGCTTACTTAGCCTCCTACGCCACTTAAAATCACATTGCTATACTATTTTATTACTGTCTCGAGACTGTCTCGAGACGATACAGTGTCTCGAAACATCATATCACTGGAAGTGCTGACTGACCTCTGGATTACAACCTCGAACCACCACGTACAAGATCACGACTATGACTTTTTACTGAAGCGACCATCGATTGGTGCTGATGTACTACTACAATGGTGCGAAAGAAGTTTACTACTACTACTACTACTACTACTACTACTACTACTACTACTACTGCTACTGCTACTACTACTGCTACTGCTGCTGCTGCTACTACTGCTACTACTACTACTACTGCTACTGCTACTGCCACCACTACCACTACTACTGCACTGCACCACTACCACCACCACCACCACCACCACCACCACCACCACCACCACTACTACTGCACCACTGCTGCTACTGCTGCTGCTGCTGCTGCCACTACTACTACTACTACTGCTGCTGCACTGCTACTACTACTACTATTACTACTACTACTACCACCACCACTACTACTAACTACTACTACTACTACTACTACTTACTACTACTACTACTACTACTACTACTACTACTACTACTTCTACTACTACTATCACTGTGCAAATGTGGAAAATTTAATATATAGGCATGAGCCTAAGATTGCCCTATACTATAGTGAGTCATTTAGTCATCGTTGATTTTGTGACTGTTGTAGAACTGAGTCTCTGTTGATATACGCACCTGCGATGGTGATGATGATGATTATGATGATATGTTCAGGGCAGCGTACAAAGGCGAATCGGCGATGATCATTGTTCCCTCTTCAGGAGGCAGGCGAACGAAATCCATGTGTACATGAGTACTACGTCTTTTTCCAAGAGACTGATTCGACACTATCATTCAAAGAGACAATGTTAAACACGGTTGTGTCAAAGATACGATGATGACACCTAACGCATATTTCATAATGAGACTATGCTAATAAACGAGAGAACAATAATTCGAAGTATTGGATGGTATTTTGGTTATAAAGTACATCGGACAGTGGCGGATTTACCACGGTAGAAATGTAACATTTGTACCGTGCCCACCAGCAAAATAAAAATGTATGGGCCCACCTTTTCTATTACCAATATGTTATTATGATTTTATGATTTATTTGTTTAAACAACATTATTTTCCGAGATTCAATCATTTGGCACGAAACGTGTCCTGATAAAAAGAAAAAAAGATTATCGACACTATTACTCATACACCTGATTAGTAATTCTTCCGCTCTTCCGAAAGTTTATCGAGAAAAGTTTAAAAACTTTACAAGCAAAAAAGTAATCTCGCCGATTTTCACACTTGATCTGTAACTTTTTAGAAGAAAGTGTACCGCGGCCTAAAAATGTAAATCCGCCACTGACCTCGAATATTACGTACTAAATTTTACGGTTTGGTGTTTTTTTGATCGGATGCAAATTGATCGGTTCAAATTCGTCGGCTAAAATTGATCTGGTACTCAATTGATCGGGTGAAAATTCATCGGTGGCCTATTGATCGGGATTTAAATTTAAAATACAAGCCATCCAGTTTGTAAGTGCTTATTGTGGAAATTACAAAGGTTTCTAAAAAACGATACAACGTAAACTAGCACAATAG
This sequence comes from Metaphire vulgaris, assembly GCA_018105865.1. Lineage (NCBI taxonomy): Eukaryota > Metazoa > Annelida > Clitellata > Crassiclitellata > Megascolecidae > Metaphire > Metaphire vulgaris. The sequence goes on along the minus strand of CM030845.1, from coordinate 16,059,525 downwards.
GGTGACCACGGTAAACATTGAATATTAGCTTTAAAATCACAATATGACAACCTGACTACTTAACACTTGACAATATTTGATGTCTTGATAGGCATTAGACCGACGGCCGATCAATAGGTCTCCGCTGAATTGTCGCCCGATCAATTGACCACCCGGTCAATTTTAACCGGTGAATTTGGACCGATCAATTTACTTCCCATCAATAAACCCAATACAAATTTTACAGACCCGCTAAGTGAGTTATAGCGAAGTTCTACTGTATTATTTTAAGATGATGCGATGTGCTGTTACTGTAGGTTGACTCGTTTTAGTGTGACTTTGTGATGAGGAACAATGTAATTCTCCGAGTGACTCCACAATGCAGTAGGCATAATGAAACAAATGCTCAGCTACTGTTGCGTATAGACTCCGCTTTCGATTTGAGTCTTATACCGTTGTTTGCCGATCGAAGAGCATTGATGAAGTTTTCTTCGGTTGGATTTTCGTAGAAGATGCGCACCAAACCTGAAAAATATCTTTAACGATAAGCTATACGATTTACTGGAATTAACCTAGATTAAATTTGAGTCGGTGTCAACAGTGTCGATTTCAGACAAGCTGGTGTTTGCAGAACTTTGCCTTCAAGTTGATGACCTCATTTGTTTACACTCTTAACGTTTAGAAGCATAAGCTATCTTTCTGTGTGTCTTCTTTCACTTTCCTCGCAGCTTTACGTACTAATGTTTTTATTCTTGGACAAGAGATGCAATCAATCATCTCTTCGCCCTTCTTTGATCACTAGAACATTCTCGCTTTTCTACGGGTACTTTCTTTGTCTCTGGCCAGAGGTGTAGCGTCCCAATGGCTACTATGGCTTTAGCCATGGGCGGCACACATGATGGGGCGGCAAATTTTGGAAGAGACCATTTTTATGCTTGTCGGGTTGTCGAGGAGTTTTGGCGAAGGGGCGGCAAAATTTAGAAGGGGAGGCAAATTTAGCGACGACGACCTTATTTGGTAATAAGAGTGAAATTGGGGCGGCATTTTTGTCAGGAGCCATAGGCGACACAAGTGCACGCTACGCCACTGTCTCTGGCAAAATGTTGCATCGGAACATTTACACTAGTTTCACTATCTTGATAGCAAAACTTTAGGACCCCATGGCTACTAAGGCGAAGTTGGCAACCGTCTTCAGAAATGCGACAAATGTCGACTGTATAATTCCGAGAGATAGAGTGCGAAAGATCGGCGGTAATTGCAGCCAGTGGTACCTGCTGGAGGCCACTGTCATACCGCAGTCCTGGCACACCTGTGATGTCCCGTTGGCTAACAATAGCAAATCGTGTTCAGTGGCGGCTCCCCCGGGGGGGCCTGGGGGGGGGCCCGTGCCCCCCTATTGAGAGCCTGGCCCACCCAGTGGCCCCTCCAGTTGGGACCCTATACTTAATGCTACATACATTAAACAACAAATGGTTGGCCCCCCACGATTAGAAGTTGTCCCCCCAACGGCCCCCCACTTGCCAAATCCTAGAGCCGCCACTGATCGTGTTTTGAGACTGTTGCTTGCAAACAGCCAAGTGTCACTTTAAATACTTAATTCTGTAATATCAAACAAAGTTAACTGAACGCTAAATGACGTGTGCTTTGTAGGAGATATTAAAACATTATAACTGGCTAAACAAAAATATTTGCAAATGAAAAAACAATTGTTGTGCAAAATCCTAAAATTTAATGCATAGAAGAGATTCGCGGCTTGGTGGAAGGCAGACGATCCTTTCGGGAATTAGCCAAAATTTCACTTGCATCATACGGAGGCTAACTACAACTTTTGACAAATAGTGCATTTTTAATTCCAAAATTTGTTACACAGCGCTCAGTTTCACTCCAGCCTATTGTCAATAGGTTGGAGTGAAACTGAGCGCTGTGTAAAGGCTATTGTAGATATCACATCAAACATTTTTCAGAACAACAATTGCAGGTCCTACTATCGTTTTAGATTTGAGTTTTATACCGCCGTTTGCCGATTGAAGAGCATTGTTGAAGGTTTCTTCGGTTGGATTTTCGTAGAAGATGCGCACCAAATCTGAAAAATATCTTTAACGATAAGTTATACGATTCACTGGAATTAATTTAGATTAAGTCTTATCTCCGATTCACACAAATATTGTCTTATTATTCAACTTTCGTACAGATCTAATCTGCAATAATTCTTCGACGTCAAAGCTCCGTTTAAAGACAACACCTTTCATGAGACTTTCAAGAAACGCCTGATATCCGAAAGGCTTATTGTGCTGTTCATATCACACCAAAGCATTTTTCAGAACAACATCTGTAGGCCTTATTATATTTTGATGTGTGACAGAAATTTCTAAAACTCTGTGATTTTCTGGTATGCATGATGCTTCCGTCTTCAGAATATAAAGTTAAGCTAAAGTCTTAGCGTAGAGAATTTCTTGAACGGACCAGACAATGATCGCTCGAGTATTTGACCAGAAGTCAATTGTTCTTGTTCGGTCTCAATAACTTCCGTTGCGTCCTCGTGGTTGATTTGCTCAGCTCTGCCCTGTTCTAGACGAACAGTCGAACACATTGCATACTATTTCGTTACCATTAGACATTCTGTATAACTGTCACCAGAAAAGAAAAATAGGCGATCAAATAAGAGATAGATATCGCAAATAACATTATGATTATATGGGCAATTTCCTATTGCTTTAGATTCCTTGTTGACTTATTTTATATATAGGACACATACTCAAAATAAAAATATCACCTGTCAAAACTATTATCTTGTGAAAATGTTATATAACAGCAACATATCAATAGAGAAAGTGAGATTAAACCGATGCGATTAAATACTGCAGATCATTAGGTCGTTCGTTATAAATATGATCATAAAAGCATCTGTTAGGGGAAAGAGAGGAGGAGAGAGTCGTTCTAAATGTTGATCAGGATGGTTTGGTCAAATACGAAAAGGATATTTTCTACACTCCGTTAACTAATATTGTCAGCATTTCAGTTTTCCTGTATTGCTCTGTACTGAATAAATACTAACATCTAGGCTGCTTGAGGCTACATGATAACCATTGAATGTTATTATATTTGTCAGGCTTTAGTTTTCCATTTAGTCGTTCTCTAAAAGGAAATGAATTTCTAATCTGAAAAAGCGAATTGTTTGATTGATCAAAGAGTTAGGTGCGAAAGTTTCCGAATTCTGTTTTCATTAGAAGTCATACAAATACATATTAATGCGTATGCAGTGAATCCTTATTTGGAACAGGCCTAAACTGACGCAGGTGTAGTTGTGTTAAAGAAATTTGAATGCAAGCTGGATAATTCTATTTTGCATAATTTCTAAAGCAACAGAATATCAGTAGTGGGAGATTTATCTGCTCAAAAGAAACTGTCGTAACAGTGATTTTCTGGCAACTCTGTATTCGCTTTCAATCATTCTTATAATCCTTTATTTCATGCCTGTGTCTGATGCTTCTGAACATTATAAGTGGCTCTACAAAGTTGATGATTGGACACAGCAGGCATCTCTCTCTTAGATCAGTGGTTCTTAACCTGTGGTCCGCGGACCACAAGTGGTCCGCGAGAAAGGTCTAGTGGTTCACGGCAAAGTCTGAAGAAAGTGAAAAAATATTATGTTTTCCATGTGAAAAATCTGAAAAGTGCGACGAGCGAAACAAGGTCATCAGCAAAAAAGGTTATCGGCACATTTTATGCACATTTTGTGCGTATTTTGTGCATTTTCAATGTGAAAAAGTCTGACAAGCAATAAAGAACAAAAGGTCATCACGGTTTTTAGGAGCAGATAACTGCTCAATTTATCAGATGGCCCGCGAAAAATGTTTGAACTTAAAAAGTGGTCCGCGAAGCAAAGAGGGTTGAGAACCACTGTCTTAAATCAAGAGAGACCGGCGTTGATTCTGAAAATGCAGATTCATACCTTTAAGTGCTCTTCTCCTCCTCTGAACCACGAACGAAATGAAGATGACAATCGCTAGAATAGCAGACACTGCGATCAAAGGTATCAACAATGGACTCCAATATAAAGACTCGCCATCTACTTTTGCTCCTTTTGGTGACGTGTTCCACTCTGAAAATAAGTAAACATTGTCACATTTCTTAATTCAACTAAGTCATGATTTAATATGCTAATAATTACAATATACAGGGTGTCTACGAAAAAAAACCCCCAGCAGGAAAACTATGATTTCTTAAAAGTTCCTAAATATATTTCTATAAAAATTTTCATACGTGTACAGCACATATTTTCCCACCTTTCTGCCAATTTTCAACTCATTTTCATGTAAGATGGCTATTTTGTGAGATATCAAAGTCAAACTACGATTTTTACTACTCAGTCGCAGCATGACAGGCCTAAATATCTAGCTTCACATAAATTTGGCTACATGTCAATTTTGGTAGTATTAGTAGCAGTTGTTGTTGTTGTTGCAGTAGTAGTAGTAAAGTTTAAATCGAATGCAAATTTGCAAAAATGTTTTTAAATTCACATAATTCGACATAACAATAAAAGTTTGATTTAAAACTTTCAAAATGGGTAAAATATTGAATAAAGATAAGATGCAAATTCAGACATTGCGGGAGCTTGGGTTTGGATACCGAACAATTTTTGCAATTAGGGTTGTGGTTAGGGTTAGGGTTTGCAATTATGCCCGATAACCACCTCGAACAATTGTGGTTTAAGTTGAAATTTCTGGACCATCAATAAAATTTTGTCGGTTGATTCGTAAAAATCGTAGTTTGACTTTGATATCTCACAAAATAGCCATCTTACATGTAAATGAGATGAAAATTGGCACAAAGGTGGGGAAATATGTGCTGTACACGTGTGAAAATTTTTATAAAAATATATTTAGGAACTTTTAAGAATCATAGTTTTCCTCCTGGGGGTTTTTTTCGTAGACACCCTGTATACTAACATTGATGAAAATTCTGGTTAAAATAACAAATGCACATTTCTGCTCTCTCTCTTTCTCTTTCTCTCTCTCGTTTGAAGAACTCGGTTGTGATATTCTGAAATTCTGAAATTCACCATTGACTGGTGCTGATGTACTACTACAATGGCGCTAAAGAAGTCTACTACTACTATATTCTACCTGATTTGAATGATTTAAGAAGTTCAGGATTAGATCAAATTCGCATATATATATATATATATATATATATATATTGATCGGCAAATTGAATCAGTAAACCAGATGTCATGTGATCGATGTGATGTGAACTTCCGAAGGACTTCAATAAAGCAAAATTAAACGAAAGAAATCGATGTTCATTAAAACAGTTTCACTTACTCGATTCACTGAAATAAGATGATGGCGAGGAAGAAGATCGATATACCTGTACTGTCAAACAGAGTGACAATTTGTTATTTTAAGACAATATACTAACCTCCAGAGGATATAAACACGCCGTATATGCTATTTTTCACTCGTCGACACTCGACAGCAGAAAAATTGTAAAACCGGTTAATTTGCATTTTTAAAAACAAGACAGATTCAGCATAGATGCTTAATACTCTATTTTCAGCAAATTTTAAGTATTCTCTGTCTAATAAGGAATCATTGTTGCTATTAGAATGTTAAGTATTGAAGCAGGTTGCAATGCACACTAATTTTAAAAGTCAGCAACTCGTTAATCTCCATCTTGTAATGCAATTAGTCAAACTTACTCCTACCAGTAACTGCAATAGGCAGAGAAGTCCAGATGTATTCAAACTTCGGCGCAGAGACGATGCTGTGGTTATCAAAGTGTGATGACTGATTGAAAAATGTTGTGCATGAAATTCTGTCTCCGTCATCTATCTGGTCAGGGCTTAAAGTGACTGTGGATCTGACATGTCGGTTGAATTCCTCGTTTGTCTGACTGGCGATGCTTTGCTTTGACACTTCGTTTCTCCATTTCATTACTGGAGCGACGTTGCCTCTGAATTGTACGAAGCATTCCATCACAATGTAATCGCCCTCTTCAGGCGATGCTGTGCTCCGTCGTTCACAACATTCAGGACCAGAAACTTAATGAACAAATATTAATTAATATTTTTACATTATTTAAGCATATCATTAACACGGCTTGAACATCACTCTGCATTAATATAGAACTGTTTTTGTTCTTTACTCGGGGTAATCCTATATTTTGGAACTCTCTTCCCGATGACGTCACCATGGCTGACTCTGCTGAGCACTTCATCATCAGCTTAAAGACGCATCTGTTTAGGTTGGAGTATAGTTGCTGAGATGTCAAAGCGCTTTTATTGTAGGCATCGGCCTTGTTACAGCGTTATAGAAAATGCCCATGAATGAATGAATGAATGAATGAATGAATGAATGAATGAATGGATGGATGGATGGATGGATGCATGTATGAATGGATGGATGGATATATGGATGTATGGATGGATGGATGGATGTATGTATGAATGGATGGATGGATGGATGGATGGATAGATGGTACGGATGGATGGATGCTTGGATGGATCGATGGATGGATGGATGGATGGGTGGATGGATGGATGAGTGGATGATTAACATACTTACGTTTTGCATGACAGTATCCTAGGGTTAGTGTTAGGTTATGGGTTTTGACGAGAGTAATGAGTATCTTACTTACACTTTGCAATCCAGTATCCTAGGGTTAGGGTTAGGTCATGGGTTTTGATGAGAGTAATGAGTATCTTACTTACCTTTAGCATTACAGTATCCTAGGGTTAGTGTTAGGTTATGGGTTTTGCTGAGAGTAATGAATATCTTACTTATGTATTACAGTATCCAATATTTAGAATATATAAAAAATATATAGAATAGATAGATAGATGGATTGATTGATAGATGGATGGATGTAATGAATGAATGAGCGAATGAATAATGAGTGAATAAAAAAGTCCTGGATGGATGGATGGATGGATGGATGGATGGATGGATGGATGGATGGATGGATGAATCGATGAATGAATCGATGATTGAATGAATGAATGTAAGAATGAATGAATGAATGAATGAATGAATGAATGAATGAATGAATGAATGAATGAATGAATGAATGAATGAATGAATGAATGAATGAATGAATGAATGAATGAATGAATGAATGAATGAATGAATGAATGAATGAATGAATGAATGAATGAATGAATGAATGAATGAATGAATGAATGAATGAATGAATGAATGAATGAATGAATGAATGAATGAATGAATGAATGAATTGTTTGCGCCAAAGAGCAAATTCGAAAAGCTCATTCAAATTTGAGCGATGTAGTTTGGATTTTGCTCGAAATAAAAATTAGTGTCATTTGAAAAAACACGAAAGTCGAATAAATAACCTTTCTGCTTCTATTCTAAACTGAAATTCAAAATATCTTGAGGATACAATTTTCCAACACCTTGGCCAGCGGTGGTTTTTGGGTTGACCTGAATGCCATTTGTTACTCAGTTTTGCCCCCAGATAATAGCAGAGACGTCATTTCACTGTATTTCAGGGAAAAAGACACTTTTGACCTGACAAGTCTGCGAAAAAGTTGATGACCTTTTTTGGCTTGATAGTGTTTTATCTCTTTAACCAAATTGCATTTAAAAACTAAAAAACACAAACATTCGCGAAAATAAATTTTGACCCTAAAATCAGGGACAAAAATTTCAAATTTGTCAAAATTGGCTTACAAATGCCCAAAATTTGCCTAAAACTGCTCAGAATTTGCCAAGAATTGCCTAAAATTTGCCGAAAATTGCCAAAAAATTGCCCATAATTTGTCAAAATTTGGTAAAAAATGGACCAAAAATTATCTCGCGCCCAAGAGAAAGTGTGAAATGACGCTACTACTTTAGCCAAGTCAAGCGATCGAAACAATCGATAAATCAAAATTTCTTTTCTTTTCATTTCAATATAATATTAAGACGTTGTCGTCTCGTTTCTGCCTCAAATTTGCAAACGAAATCAATGTTTAGAAAATAGAAAAGTCACTGGTGGTTATAAAATGCATCTTTTTCTTTTAGTAAATGAGTAAAGCAGAATATCTTACTAATGACAGAGAGTTCGATGCGAGTAGTCATTGTTGTTGTTGCCTTATTTGGTGAGTGTTTCCTTATAGTGCAAGTGTAGGCACCTGCATGCGATTGTTTTGCTGAGCTGATGAACAAATCGTATCTGCCAGATTTGTGTTTAAGTAGAAAGCGTCCATCGTTTTCCTCTTGAGCGACAAAGAGTACGATAGGTCCATGTCCATTATATCCTCCAGGAGGCTCATACATCCACGATGCATTGTCCTGTTTATCTTCTCCACATTTGAAAGTAATATTATGATCGGCCAGGACGGCTGTATACTGCGTTGGAAAACTGTCTCCTGCGCTTTCAACTTAAAAAATATAAAGACAAAAGTATAGAAACTCAATATTCTAAGATAGTGATTTGCGAAATTTCTCAACTATTAGGTCATAATTTAGTTCATGCAGCTTTTGAAATTTTATTTACTCGAAATGTATTATAAGGCGTTCGTATTTTAGGTGCAGAAAGAAAAACTATGAAAGTGTAATTTACCTGAGGATGAAGTAAGCAAGAAAATAAGGCAAACGAGCATCGCTTCCACTGCTACATCTACTCTACAGAGAATATAGCAAATAGTATTTTTCTGTCTGTTGGAAAGTGGTGGTAAATGCATCACTTCTATGACTTCGCAGTATTTCGAATGAGCCTGCTGACCTATGCTTATACAAGTTAATTGAAACTGTACATTCGGATGTACACTTTCTGCTTTATCTTTATTTACTGTGTCTATAGCTTTATAATAGCACAGATCCTGGCCTTTGTAAATACGGATGCACTTGTACACGGCTGATGATGTAACGACCGTGACTGCGGTTATTCATTACTAATATTGACCACATTTGCATACGCATGCGCAGTGCACGTGACCTCCTTTAGGACCGATTCTAATTTTAGTTCTATTCTTGGTTACTTCGTTCTATTGCATTTGCATATATTGCATATTGCATTTGCAGCGAACAAAGGAAAAGACGACTCTCCCCACGCACAACTTCTATAGTTTCAGGTAAAGCAGCGCAGCTGGCCTGCGCCACTAGTCTAGAGTAGTTTTACCATTGCTTTCTCTAGACCCGCGGTTTGCCTTCGCAGACTGTTTATCCACGCCTAAGCGACGAACAACCAACTTGGTTGGCCGTCAGCACCATGACTCGATATAACTTCAGAACGTAGCATAAATTAGATGCTGTTACAATGAACCGCGCAAAAGCCAAAAGCAGTCTGAACCAGGCAACGCTCCTTATCATTTAGGCGGAATAAGTTCCATGTATCCCATACCATCCACATCCCTACTGTTGGGAGAGCATTTTTAGTTGGGAGTAAGTAGCCTGGCTCTCCATTGTCATTTGAAAAATCGAACGCCGATATGTAGACATATACAGTAAGCAAAAGAACGTCGAATGAATCATTTAATATAAGATGTGAATGGGCGACTAGTGAATTTACTGTCATGATATTTTTTCTGTTGCTCTCTACATTCTTGACATTCATCGAAACCCTCATGTATGCGTATGGAATATTAAACAAATCTCAAACACGTATCAGAAGGAAATCAATTGGCTGGAATTACCTGATGATTTTAAGCCACGAATCCTATCAATTTTCGAAAAGTGGCAGTTACTGATAGTCACTGAGTCAGTCGTCGCCACTTTTGAATGTTTATGGACATGATGCTAAACTTCATCTTTTAGTTTCTTTTCAGCAATGCATTCAATTTCCTTTCCGTAAAAAATGGAAATATCGATTTGAAATTTCGCCATTTTGTATTCCCTAGAGAAAGAGCCGGTGATTAGGCCTACTACTCTGAATGGAGATGGAAAGACCAGTGTTCAAAAATATCCGTCTCAAAATGAAGAACAACGTTTAATTTCTTTAGTTTCTGGTCACCTCATGATCAGCATCGATTCAATGGCAGAATTATTTTCTTGGATTCGAATCGTCGATGGAATCAAATTACAGTATATTTCCTGACCACGAAGGGGAAAATGAAGACAGTAGAAAGAAAATTGGTCTTCATCCTCTACGACTTTATTATGACGAAGGGAAAAGGCAAGTGACAGCTCGCGGACTTTATGTAGTAGTAGGCTTAGATGTTTTCCCAATAAGTTTGGAATGACTTCGGTGTCTCGTTTGACTTATCAGCAATTGCGATTTGAAAATTCAAAAATAAATAGGCTTAGATACGACCAACATGTGTCAGCCGAATATTTCGTTTAGAATAATTAATTTAACCAAATATCTGCTTTAAGAAAAATATAAGATTTATAGTTCGCGAATATGTTTTTAATTCAAACAAAACTAAGTTTCCTAGAAGTCACACGATCTAGTTCGAATAAAACCATATTAGCCTAATTGCATTATCAAATTACGTCTGTGTGATTAAGTCTCCAAACGCGACATGGTAGTTTCTCTCACTGCGAAGTACCAGCATCTGGAGTTAATTATGCCTACAGATTGTCTCATTCTGCGTCTTCTTTAGCGCCTCCTTCGCTTGTTTTGCCTCTTTCTGAGCTTTGCACTATCGAGAGGCTGCTTCAAATGGGTTAGGGGTCGATTTAATCACAATTGGAACGACAGTCGCTAAATAAATAAGCCTATATGTACTGTTGCAATTGAAGTTGCACTATTTTAGAAATCAATTTAACTTCAACAAATTTATCCAAAATCTATAGAATTTTACCCAAAGAAAATATCATCTATTCTACACAAATATACACATTTTAACAAAGTCAAAAATCTGAACTGAGAAGCGTAAGTTTCCAACAATGGAAAAACCGCCATTAATGCAATCGCGTCATTAAGTCGTTTACCATTTCAATTCTGTGCACTGAGCTCAACTCGACGCCTGTCTGTCTCTCTCTCTCTCTCTCTCTCGCATTCCGACGAACACTTCGATGAGTTCCAGATGCGTTTCTCTTGGCTAAGAAAGAGCTGTGCAACGGTTTCAATGTGTTCGGTCGTGCCTTAGGTCTTAAGACCTCTGTCTATCGTTGACGTGCCTCTTCGTCTGCAAAGCCTGTTTCGTCATTTTGCCGCATAAGTCGATTGAGCGATCGAAGTGACCACTGCCTATCAAGAAATTCTGCTAACATTTGTTGCGCTGTTATTCTTGGTTTGTCTCAAAGTTGTAATTAAGATTCGATCTTCTATGGGCCTGCAATCGTACAAGTGGGGTTCACTTCCAGCACATACTTGAAACTGTAAACGACAAGAACAATAATGATGCAACTGCCTCTCCCGTATTCGGTGCTGTTGGAAAATACTCTCAGTTGAATGTGCTCTTGCAAAAGGATTTATTCAAACTGACATTAGGATTATAATCATCATACATTATACAACGCTCTAGAACGCCTAAATATATGCATGTGCTTATAACTGCCGTGCTTATAACTGCTGTGACTAAAATAGCTCAGACTGGGAATTTCCTATAGGTCATAAGTCTTAGGTCCTAAGCTATCGATGGCTTTCTCTGTGGCTAGATCAGAAAGTGAAAATGTAGCTTAGCTTAAAACTAACATGATGTAAAGTGGCTTAGGAGTGTTAATATTACTCTGACGAAGGACTTTCCGCTATTTTTCTTGCGCTAAATGTATTGTATAGGCCTAATGCAACACCGTCCAGGACGGTGATGCTGGGGGAAAAATCCGTGACACGCGGCAACCCCCTTCTCTGGAACTCTCTTCCCGCCTCAGTGACATCTATCACATCCCTCGAGGCGTTTGCGACTGCCCTCAAGACGCACTTATTTCGCGCATCTTATGAACATCTGTAAATCGCTCTTGATTTTAGCACTAGCTATGTTATAGCGTTTAATAAATCATCTAGAAATAATAATAATAACACAGCCTCACAGGCACAAGAGTACTAATAAACAACTAGGTCTAAATCCCGCATTGTCCACCTCTCATTCTGTTGGCATGTAATGGCGATCGTGTAAGCCTCAGCTAACCTAGACTACCCGAACGTCAACCTGAAAAGATATTGACAACGAAAGGCAAGTTAAGTGGAAAAATAAACTTCCTAAAATTCTCTAATGGGAATTTTCTATAGGCCATAAGGCCTAAGCGGTCGTTGGCTCTCACACCCGGATGTTAATGATGGTAGGTACTGTGCATTGAAATTGATGATAGTAGGCTTCAGTTTATGGCTTAAAGAAACATCTAATGCAAAGAATTGACTAATGCAAAGAATTGACTAACTTGCTATCTCGTCGGCAAGTAAGGCCAAATCTAGAAAGAGTCTTAGTTATATTTTTATTGAGTAGGTAAGCAAAAAAGAACGAAAGGTAATCAAGGATTTTAGGAGCAGATAACTGCGAAAAAATTTTGAACTTCAGAATGGTCCGTGAGGCAAAGAGGGTTTAGAACCGCTGTCTTCGATCAAGAGAGACTTGCGTTGATTCTGATAGGCTAATGCAGATTCATACCTTCAAGAGCTCTTCCCTTCTTTCGAACCATGAACGAAATGAACATGACAATCGCTAGAATAGCAGACACTGCGATCAAAGGTATCAACAATGGACTCCAATATAAAGACTCGCCATCTTCTTTGGCTCCTTTTGGTGACGTGTTCCGCTCTGAAACTAAGTAAACATTGTCACATTTCTTAATTCAGCTAAGTCATGATTTAATATGCTAATAATGACAATATATACTAACATTTATGAAAATTCTGGTTAAAATAACAAAATGCACATATATGCTCTCTCATTAGAACAATTCGGTTGTTATATTCTACTTGCATTGAATGATTTAAGAAGTTTAGGATTAGATTAGATCTATGTTTGGCGCCTATCTACGGCAGCCTGCACATGTTGTGTGTGCCTCGTTTCGCCGTCTTTTCTCGGCATTTGCTGATTCACGGACAGAGCATACGTGAATTTTGCTCCGGACATGAGGACTGCTTCTCGTTCGTCGGTTTGCTGAGGAGTTTTAGCCGTCCTCTTCTGCTTCGCGACGTTCTGGAAGTATCTAGTCGGTCCCACCGCTGCGGACTGGACGCCGCCATGTTAGCTGTTGTTGTAGCGCTATACGGCTGTGATCGACTGCGTTCTGGACGTTGCTGGAGTCTCAATCTACGTGAGGACTGCGTTCCGCTCTTCGGTTTCCGACGTGTCTCGTGCCGTCCTCTACCTTGCACGTCCGTCTGGAAGTTCAAGTCGGTCGCTCTCCGTCGGGTGTGCGCCAATGCCAGTCATTATTAATTTAATGGCTGCCGCGTGAAAATTCGGCGGATTTGCGGTTGATTGTCGTTCTGGACGTCGTCAGATTTTCCATCTTCGTCGCATTTGCAGATTTCGACGACGGAACTATCTTTTTGCGGAAGACCGCTTCTTTAGGAACTCACCGGTGGTTACATCTGCGTGGATAACTCCTACTACCAACTCGCGGACTCCTACATCATCTTCCGTTCCTCGTTGGCATGTCAATGGAGCTACAGTTTCTTTGAAGGACCGCTTCAAAAGGACTCTGCACCGGACTTCTTCGCGGCAGCAAAGCTCTTTCCATCAGCACAGTGGATTTTAACATCAACACTTTCTGACATATCAGTGTTGTCAAAGCGCTTTTGATTTTGGATTTTAAACCATGGTACAGCGCAATACAAATTGTCCTGGAATAATAATAATAATAATAATAATTAGATTCGCATATATACAGTATATATATACATATATGGATGAAAGACAATAGACTGGTGAAGAAGATCATGCTGGGAACAATGGATGGAAAAAATCGAAGAGGGAGACCGAGAAGAGAGTGGTTGGATGACATCGAAGAATGGGGGAACGCGGAGCGCACAAGCTGATCAGAGCAACACAGGACCGAGAAAGATGGAGACCTATTGTGATTCAGGCTGTCGACAGTTACGGGTACAGCACCCGGTCAGAGACCGCCCTCGAGTTGAGGTCTTCAATGCACAGATGATGCGCAGTCATAGGCGTAAACTTCTATTAGGCACAGGTAGTCGAAACCGGCGCGGTGATAGTACGTACAGTCGAATCTGACTGAATATAAATGTATTTGCTGGAAGGAAAGGATGCAGTGTTCCTGGTGCTCAAGAAAGAGGGTGATGCGCACAGTGGAACAGCTCTCCATAAATTAATGATGAATGGAGACACTAACCGAGAAACTTCTAACCTGAATTCCTTATTTGTGTGTCCGACTGTCCGTGATATTAAATTGTTATATCGCGTTGTCAAAATTCGTCTAGATTGGGTCCTATTCGACCAAAATTTCTAATCAAATGCAATTATTACAGAATCTTTTACAGTTCCGTTTTCAAATCGGAGCGAAATATCGACATGAATTTTTGTAAAAGTTTACAATTTTGATTCTTGTCAGTTCAGGTGTTTTTAGAAGCGAAAAAGTTTGTTCTGGGATTGGCTTCAATTTTACGCCAATTGAAGCTCGTTCGATGCTTTCAAACAAATCCGTACTTTATTTTAGCATAATATAGAGGCTAGCATAGCGTGATTTAAAGTGGCTCAGGAGGCCTGTGTGAAAGCCAATAGGGACGCTAAAGAGACTTGAACCCGCTCCGTCAGCCTACCGCCCCAGCGCGTATCCAACTCTGACATTTTGCGCTTAACCTTTGATGACCTCTCAAAATAGAGAAAATACGAACAATCGTTTATCGTAAACATCTTTAGATTTGAATCTGATATAAGAGGGATGTTAGTCCTTGGCCTTGGTTCTGGCCTTAGGGACTCCTTAAGGTGGTCCTTAAGTCCTCAAGTCCTCAAGTTCTTGGTCCTGGTCCTGGCCTTTTGAGGGCTGATTCCTTGGTTCTGGCCTTGCGGGGTGAGTCCTTGGCCCTGGTCCTGGTTTTGAGGGTTGAGACCTTGGTCCTAGTCCTGGCCTTGATGTTTGAGTCATTGCATTGTCCTTGAAATCAGTCATGGCCATCTAAAATCTAGGTTAAGTGTATTTGTTTAGTGAATGAATTCTAAGTTATTTTTAGTCTGGGGTACTCCGCAGCGACAAATGGGAGAATATCTACAGTCTATCAATTTGCCATCACCAGGCTCACAAGTGACGATTGAAACAGATGCCTGTTCACAACAGTTTGTCCACTTGCAACCACTCTTTCAGAGAATTCTAGGCACACCTGCTCCAGAGAAACGTATATTCTCTCAAAGCGGAATCATAATGCGCCCATATAGAGCAAAAATGAAAGATTCATTGTTGGAAACATTGGTGCTTTAAAATGCAGCTCTAAGCTTAATAGCTGACTATGCCCTAACTATGCAAAAGAGTTTGGTCTGTTCCATTCTTCAACTGTACTGTGTAATATGCATTAATATATAATGTGGCTTATCATCTTGGCATTTAAATAACGGCTTAATTTGCATGACAGGGCATGTTGTTTCAAGGTTTGCTAATTTTTTTAGTAAAGTCCTTGGTCTTGGTCCTGGTACTGGCCTTGAGGCTGAGTCGTTGGTCCTGGCCTTGTGAGTTGAGTCCATGGTCCTGGTCCGGGCCTTGAGGGCTGAGTCCATGGTCCTGATCTGTACTTGAGGGTCGAGTCAGCCCTGGCCTTGATGGCTGAGTCCTTGTAAACATCCCTGCAACTAATACATATACCTATACACCTAATTTTTAGTAGCTGGAACTCCACCCAGACCCTGTTGGCGAAGTACATGACTCTCCCAGGCCCATTGTCGACTCGGAGAAATTTCCCTGTACAAGTGATGGCGCCCCTATTCTGGAACCCTGGTTACGCCACTGATTTCAAAAATGTGAAGGTGTTTTTAATAAATTGAAAACACATTTGGATCACTCGTTTACTATTACCTATCTATTGCTGTCTTTTCTGACAATTTCACCTGTGTAAATAGCTATTAACTATGCGTAGAATGTCTTCATGTGGTCGCTGTGCGTTTGACCAACTTGTCTAGGGTTTCTGATCTATTGTGGAGAGTCAGAATCGAACAGGTGGTTCGTCTAGTCTTAGCATGAGTCGTGTTTTAAGGGCGTGATCGATTGGAACATAAACTGATTTGTTGAACAGCGGTTGAGTTCGTTGACATGATTTAGGCCAAGCGATGACGTCACTTTCTCCCGGTGACGTCATTTCTGTGTAGATGATTCTGTCGGAGTCTGAACCGCGATTTCTGGTCAGCTGCTGCAGACGACAGAATTACACAACACGTCTTTAGAACATGGTATTTAAACGCAGGCACATATATTACGCTATTCGTTTTCATCATCATCATTATCATCATCATCATCATCATCATCATCATCACCACCACCATCATCATCAGTGCGTAGCCAGAGGGGGCCGTTACACTCCTTGACTATGACCCCGTCGGATGCCACGTCTCCAGAGAGTTGATGGAATCTCACTGGTCTGGGTACGAATGTGGTCGATCCATCTTTTCCTGGGATGACCAGGGCAGCCCTTTTACGATCGGTGAGGCAGACGGCCGATGGATATGTCGACGGGGCAGAGAAGGACTTGATCAAGCAAAACTGTCTCTCGGAAGATGGCGAGGTGGCGACTACTTATAAGTTCGCTGAGTGATGGTAATCCAGTGCTCGAGGATATCTCCGCATTGGTAATAAAGTCGTACCAGCGAACTCCAAGCATATGGTGTTGGCACCTCATATGGAAAGCTCCCAACTTTTTTAGTTCCAAGGCGAGTAAGGTTCAGGTCACGGCCGCGTGAAGTAGGACAGACAGAACAAGTGTCTGGTACAGACGGAGCTTGATGGTCAGATACATACCTCCTTCCTCTAAGATATTATGCAAAGAGAACTTGGCTGCAAGGACTAGGGTGATATCATCTGATATGCCTGGTCAGGCCCTGATAGCAGCGTCCACTTGAGGACTGGACGCTACCAAGTTCCGGAACATTCCGTACCGTAAAATTCGGTACCGGAGAATTCGGAACAAAAATTTCATTTGTGGAAGATTCGGTACCGGATAATTAGCTACTGAAGAATTCGGTGCATGTTCGACGTACAGGTAAGTTTACGCCTCACCAGCAACGACCATGACGCTAAATGGACGCCACACTTAAACTAGTTACTTATACTTAAACTACATATTTCATTGTCTTTAGACTTTTCATAATTTTTTTATTACATTTGAACTTGCTATTAAACTTAAACAAACAGTGTTGATAACAATACAATGCAATATTTGTGTCTTAATTATTAGATCTTAGACAATAAAACGAAACACCTCAATTAAGAATCATAGCGTGTGTTTCAGACCATATCTATCATGACCTGTACCGAATATTCCGTACCGAGTGTTCTGCTGCCCAATGTACCGGTCTGACACCCTACCAAGGTAACTGTCTTCTGAGGCAATTGCTAACCATTAACAAAAGTTGAGAGGGGCAGTGATCCACTTTCTAGGTTCTGTAACTTGTCTTTGGTAAATGAAATATTCATACCAAGTGGATCAGAAACGCGGCTGAAACTAGAGAGGTATTTGGAGGTATTGATAGCAGATGGCAGGAACAGGGTTGTATCGTCTGACCGTTAGTTGGTTAGCACTGCAAATGTGGAAAATTTAATATAGAGGTATGAGACTGAGATTGCCCTATAGTGAGTCATTTAGTCATGGTTGATTCCGTGACTTTTGTAGAAGTGTCTCTCTGTTGATATACGCACTTATTATGATGATGATGACGTGTTCAGGTTGGCGTACAATGGCGAATCGGCGATGATCGTTGCTTCTGCTTCAGGAGAATCGCGAATGAGTGCCACGTATTCATGAGTACGACGTATTGTTCCAAGAGACTGATACGGCGCTATCATTCAACGAGACAATGTTAAACACGGAGTGTTAAAAATACGATGATGACACCTAACGTATATTTTATACTTAAGCTATGCTAATAAACGAGAGAACAATAATTCGAAGCACTGGATCGTGTTTTGGTTATAACGTGCCTCGGATTTTAAGTGAGTTATAACGAAGTTCTACTGTATTATTTTAAGATGATGCGATGTGCTGTTACTGTAGGTGGACTCGTTTTAATGTGACTTAGTGCTCAGGAACAATGTAATTCTTGAGGGATTTCACAATGCAGCAGCCACAATGAAACAAATGCTATGCTCCTATTGTGCATAGACTCCGTTTTCGATTTAAATCTTATACCGTCGTTTGTCGATCGAAGAGCATTGTTGAAGTTTTCTTCGGTTGGATTTTCGTAGAAGATGTGCACCAAACCTGAAAAATGTTCTATAATAAATTATACCAATCACTGGAATTAACTGTTTGCGCCACCCTATATGTAAAAAATCTAGCGATGGCCTTTGTTTTGCTTGTCATACTTTTATATAGATACTTTTAGGACGTTAAAGATGCGCAAAAAATAGTGATGACCTTTCCCCTTTGAAGTGACCAATAAGCACAAGACATTGGGGTGGGGGATAAATGATGCTTTATCCCCTTGATTAGCATTGGGGGGACCGTATCCCGCCGTCCCCATAGTGATTTACGCCCCTACCTAGAGATATCATATCAAAGCATTTTTCCGAACAACATTTGTAGGCCCTATGATATCTCTTGATGTTGTTTTGGCCAATTAACAGAAATGTCTAAAACTGTGTTGATTTTCTGGTAAGCATGATGCTTCCGTCTTCAGAATATAAAGTTAAGCTAAAGTCTTAGCGTAGAGACTTAGAGACTTTCTTAAACGGACCAGACGATGATCGTTCGAGTATTTGACCAGAAGTCACTTGTTCTTGTCCGGTCTCAATGACTTCCGTTACGTCCTCGAGGTTGATTTGCTCAGCTCTGCCCTGTTCTAGACAAGCACAGCGCATACTATTTCGTTACTATTAGAATTCTGTATAACTGTAACCAGAAAAGGAAAATAGACTACCAAATAAGTGATAAATATCGCAAATAATTATCATTATAAGGGCACTTTCTTTTTGCTGTCGATTATTTGTCGGCTTATTTTATGTATGGGACAAATACTCAACATAAAAATTAATATCGTCTGTCTAGCAATATATAAATAGACAAAGTGGCGTTAAACTGATGCGATTAAATACTGTAGATCATTAGGTCGTTCGTCTTAGGCATGATCATGAAAGCATCTGTAATGGGAAATCGAGGAGGAGAGTCGTTCTAAATGTTGGTCAAGACAGTTTTGGCAAAACAGGAAGAGGATGTCTAATTATACTAACTGTCAGCAGGTTTCCTGTTTTGCTCTGTACTGAGTAAATATTAATTAATTATTAGGCTACGTGAGGCTGCACCATAGCTATCAAATGTTATTCTATGTGTTAGATTTTGGTTTTGCATTCAGTCGTTCTCTAAAAGAAAATGAAAACGAATTCTGTTTTCATTAGAAGTCATACAAAGACAAACAAGGACATATTAATTATTAATGCGTATGTAGTGAATCCTTATTTGGAGCAGGCCTAAAGTGAAGCAGGTGTCGTCGTGTTAAAGAAATTGGAATGCAAGCTGGATAATTGTATTTTATATATTTGCAGAATTTCTTAAAGCAACAGAATATCAGTAGAAGGAGTAGAATTATCGTAACAGTTATTTTCTGCCAGCTCTGTATTCGCTTTCAATCATTCTTATAATCCTTTACCTCATGTCTGTGTCTTTCTGTCCGATGCTTCTGAACATCATAAGTGGCTCTATAGAAGTTTATGAATGGACAGAGCAGGCATTTCTCTCTTGGATCAAGAGAGACTTGCGTTGATTCTGATAATGCAGATTCATACCTTCAAGGGCTCTTCCCCTCCTCTGAACCACGAACGAAATGAAGATGACAATCACTAGAATAGCAGACACTGCGATCAAAGGTATCAACAATGGATTCCAATGTAAAGACTCGCCATCTTCTTTGGCTCCTTTTGGTGAAGTGTTCCACTCTGAAACTAAATAAACATTGTCACATTTCTTAATTCAACTAATTCATGATTTAATATGTTAATAATTACAATATATACTAACAGTGATGGAATTTTGTGGTGAAAATAACAAATGCACATTTCTGCTCTCTCTCTCTCTCTCTCTCTCGTTTGAACAACTCGGTTGTGATATTCTGAAATTCTGAAATTCACCATCGACTGGTGCTGATGTACTACCACAACGGCGCTAAAGAAGTCTACTACTACTATATTCTACCTGTTTTGAATGATTTAAGAAGCTTAGGATTAGATTAGATTCGCATATATATATATATATATATATATA
Organism: Metaphire vulgaris; assembly: GCA_018105865.1. Classification (NCBI taxonomy): domain Eukaryota; kingdom Metazoa; phylum Annelida; class Clitellata; order Crassiclitellata; family Megascolecidae; genus Metaphire; species Metaphire vulgaris. The sequence goes on along the minus strand of CM030845.1, from coordinate 16,039,299 downwards.
TATATATATAAGTAAACCAGATGCATATGATCGATGTGTTGTGAACTTCCGAAGACTTCAGTAAAGGAAAATTAAACGAAAGAAATCAATGTTCTTTAATAAAACAGTTTCACTTACTCGATTCACTGAAATCAGATGATGACGAGAAAGAATATCGATTTCCTGTCAAAAAGAGTCACACTGTTATTTTAAGACAGTATGCTAAGCTCCTGAGGACATAAAAACGTTGCATGCGCTATTTTTCACTCATAGACACTCGGTAGAAGAAAAAAAGAAAAGCCGGTTAATTCACATTCTTAAATGCAGGACTCCTGTCGTGGGAAGATTCAGCATACAGGTCCATAGCACACAATTTCCAGGAAATTTTAGGCATTCGCTGTCTAATAGCTAAACACTGTTGCTATTAGAAAACTAAGTATTGCGGCGAGGTGCAATACACAGAAATTTCAAAGGTCAACAACTCGTTAATCTCCATTTTGTAATGGAATTAGTCAAACTTACTCCTACCAGTAACTGCAATAGACAGAGAAGTCCAGATGTATTCAAACGTCGGCGCAGAGACGCTGCTGTGGTTATCAATGTGTGATGACTGATTGAAAAATATTGTGCATGAAATTCTGTCTCCGTCGTTTATCTGGTCAGGGCTTAAAATGACTGTGGATCTGACATGTCGGTTGAATTTCTCGTTTGTCTGACTGGCGATGCTTTGCTTTGACACTTCGTTTCTCCATTTCATTACTGGAGCGACGTTGCCTCTGAATTGTACGAAGCATTCCATCACAATGTAATCGCCCTCTTCTGGCGATGCTCTGCTCCGGTTAGCATCACATTCAGGACCAGAAACTTAATGAACAAATATTAATTAATATTTTTACATTATTTAAGCATATCATTAACACGGTTTGAACATCACTGTACATTAATATAGAACTGTTTTTGTTCTTTACTCGGGGTAATCCTATCTTGTGGAACTCTCTTCCCGATGACGTCACCATGGCTGGAACTGCTGAGCACTTCATCAAGAGCTTAAAGACGCATCTGTTTAGGTTGGCGTATAGTTGTTGAGATGTCAAAGCACTTTTGTTGTAGGCCTCAGCCCTGTTACAGCGCTAGGGAAATTGTCCATGAATGAATGAATGAATGAATGAATGAATTAATTAATTAATTAACTAATTAATTAATTAATTAACGAATGTTTTCTTTGCGCCAAAGAGCAAATTCGAAAAGCTCATTCAAATTTGAGCGATTTAGTTTGGATTTTGCTCGAAATAAAAATTAGTGTCACTTGAAAAAACACGAAAGTCGAATAAATAACCTTTCTGCTTCTATTCTAAACTGAAATTCAAAATATCTTGAGGATCCAATTTTTCCAACACCTTGGCCAGCGGTGGTTCTTGGGTTGACCTGAATGCTATTTGCTACTCAGTTTTGCCCCCAGATAATAGCAGAGACGTCATTTCACTGTATTTCAGGGGAAAAGACAATTTTGACCTGACAAGTCTGCGAAAAAGTTGATGACCTTTTTTGCTTGATAGTGTTTTTATCTCTTTAACCAATTTGCATTTAAAAACTAAAAAACACAAACATTCGCGAAAATAAATTTTGACCCTAAAATCAGGGGCAAAAATTTCAAATCGGTCCAAAATTGCCAAAAATTTGCCTGAAACTGGTCATATTTTGCCAAAAATTGTCAGAAATTTGCCAAAAATTGCCAAAAATTGCCCATAATTTGTCAAGATTTGGCAAAAAATGGACCAAAAATTATCTCGCCCCCAAGAAAGTGTGAAATAACGCTACTGCTTTAGCCAAGTCAAGCGATCGAACCAATTGATAAATAAAATTTCTTTTCTTTTCATTTCAATATAATATTAAGACATTGTCTTCTCGTTTCTGCCTCAAATTTGTAAACGAAATCATTCTTTAGAAAATAGAAAAGTCACTGGTTATGAAATGCATCTTTTTCTTTTAGTAAATGTGTAAAGCAGAATATCTTACCAATGACAGCGAGTTCGATGCGAATAGTCATTGTTATTGCTGCCTTATTTGGTGAGTGTTTCCTTATAGTGCAAGTGTAGGCACCTGCATGCGATTGTTTTGCTGAGCTGATGAACAAATCGTATCTGCCAGATTTGTTTTTAAGTAGAAAGCGTCCATCGTTTTCCTCCTGAGCGACAAAGAGTACGATAGGCTCAAAATATCCTCCAGGAGGCTCATGCGTCCACGATGCATTGTCCTGTTTATCTTCTCCACATTTCAAAGTAATATTATGATCGGCCAGGACGGCTGTATACTGCGTTGAAAAACTGTCTCCTGCGCTTTCAACTTCAAAATATAAAGACAAAAGTATAGGAACTCAATATTCTAAGATATTGATTTTTTTAAATTTTCACTTTTTCAGCCATTACAGGTAGGTCATAATGTATAATATGATAAAGCGTTCTTAATTTTAGTTGCAGAAAGAAAAACTATCACAGTGTAATTCACCTGAGGACGAAGTGACCAAGAAAATAAAGCAAACGAACATCGCTTCTACCGGTCGACCTACTCTACAGAGAATATCGCAAATAGTATTTTTCTGTTTGTTGGAAAGTGGTGGCAAATACATCACTTCTATGACCGCAGTATATCAAATGAGCCTGCTGACTTATGCATATACAAGTTAAATGAAACTGTACATTCGGATGTATACTTTCTGCTTTATCTTTCTTTTCTGTGTCTATAGCTTTATAATAGTACAGATCCTGGCCTTTGTAGAAACGGATGCACTTGTGTAACGGCTGATGATGTTTAATGTCCTCCTCGTAACGGCCCTGACTGCGGTTATTCATTACTAACATTGATAATGACACAATACTTGTGATATGCATGTTTGGAATAACTTTAGCTTAGTCTCGTGAGTTATCTTCTATTTTTTCCAGATAATCTTCAGTTTGGCGAAAGTTCTGTAGGACTTTCCAATTCTATTCTTGGTTACTTCGTTGTATTACATTTGCATATATTGCATATTGCATTTGCAGCAAACAAAGGAAAAGACGACTCTCCCCACGCACAACTTCTACAGTTTCAGGTAAAGCAGTGCAGCTGGCCTGCGCCACTAGTCTAGAGTAGTTTTACCATTGCTTTCTCTAGACCCGCGGTTTGCCTTCGCAGACTGTTTATCCACGCCTAAGCGACGAACAACCAACTTGGTTGGCCGTCAGCACCATGACTCGATATAACTTCAGAACGTAGCATAAATTAGATGCTGTTACAACGAACCGCGCAAAAGCCAAAAGCAGTCTGAACCAGGCAACGCTCCTTATCATTTAGGCGGAATAAGTTCCATGTATCCCATACCATCCACATCCCTACTGTTGGGAGAGCATTTTTAGTTGGGAGTAAGTAGCCTGGCTCTCCATTGTCATTTGAAAAATCGAACGCCGATATGTAGGCATATACAGTAAGCAAAAGAACGTCGAATGAATCATTTAATATCAGATGTGATGGGCGACTAGTGAATTTACTGTCATGATATTTTTTCTGTTGCTCTCTACATTCTTGACATTCGTCGAAACTCTCATGTACAGCTGTATGCGTATGGAAGATTAAACAAATCTCAAACACGCATCAGAAGGAAATCAATTGGCTGGAATTACCTGATGATTTTAAGCCACGAATCCTATCAATTTTCAAAAAGTGGCAGTTACTGATAGTCACTGAGTCAGTCGTCGCCACTTTTGAATGTTTATGGACCTGATGTTAAACTTCATCTTTTAGTTTCTTTTCAGCAATGCATTCAATTTCCTTTCCGTAAAAAATGGAAATATCGATTTGAAATTTCGCCATTTTGTATTCCCTAGAGAAAGAGCCGGTGATTAGGCCTACTACTCTGAATGGAGATGGAAAGACCATTGTTCAAAAATATCCGTCTCAAAATGAAGAACAACGTTTAATTTCTTTAGTTTCTGGTCACCTCATGATCAGCATCGATTCAATGGCAGAATTATTTTCTTGGATTCGAATCGTCGATGGAATCAAATTACAGTATATTTCCTGACTACGAGGGGGAAAATGAAGACAGTAGAAAGAAAATTGGTCTTCAACCTCTAAGACTTTATTATGACGAAGCGAAAAAGCAAGTGACAGCTCGCGGACTTTATGTAGTAGTAGGCTTAGATGTTTTCCCAATAAATTTGGAATGACTTCGGTGTGTCGTTTGACTTATCAGCAATTGCGATTTGAAAATTCAAAAATAAATAGTTTTAGATACGACCAACATGTGTCAGCCAAATATTTTGTTTAGAATAATTAATTTAACCAAATATCTGCTTTAAGGAAAATATAAGATTTATAGTTCGCGAATATGTTTTTAATTCAAACAAAACTAAGTTTCCTAGAAGTCACACGATCTAGTTAGAATAAAACCATATTAATTGCATTATCAAATTATGTCTGTCTGATTAAGTCTCCAAACGCGACATGGCAGTTTCTCTCACTGCGAAGTACCAGAACCTGGAGTTAATTATGCCTACAGATTGTCTCAGTCTGCGTCTTCTTTAGCGCCTTCTTCGCTTGTTTTGCCTCTTTCTGAGCTTTGCACTATCGAGAGACTGCTTCAAATGGGTTAAAGGTCGATTTAATCACAATTGGAACGACAGTTGCCAAATAAATAAGCCTATGTGTACTGTTGCAATTGAAGTTGAACTATTTTAGAAATCAATTTAACTTCAACAAATTTATCCAAAATCTATGGAATTTTACCCAAAGTAAATATCATCTATTCTACACAAATGTACACATTTATACAAAGTCAGCCGTACATTTTACGAGATTCTAATTTTCACAAATCTGTACTGAAAAGCGCAAGTTTCCACAATGGTAAAACCGCCATTAATGCAATCGCGTCATTACGTCGTTTACCATTTCAATTCTGTGCACTGAGCTCAACTCGACGCCTGTCTGTCTCTCTCTCTCTCGCAATCCGACGCACACTTCGATGAGTTCCAGATGCGTTTCTCTTGGCTAAAAAAGAGCTGTGGAACGGTTTCAATGCATTAGGTCTTAAAGACCTCTGTCTATCATTGTCTATCTCTTGTCTGCAAAGCCTGTTTCGTCATTTTACCGCATAAGTCGATTGAGCGATCGAAGTGACCACTGCCTATCAAGAAATTGACAAAAATTTCTTGCGCTGTTATTCTTGGTTTGTCTCAAAATTGTAATTAAGATTCGATCTTCAATGGGCTTACATTCGTACAAGTGGGGTTCACTTCGAGCACAAACTTGAAACTGTAAACGACAAGAACAATAATGATGCAACTGCCTCTCTCGTATTCGGTGCGGTTGGAAAATACTCCCAGTTGAATGTGCTCTTGCAAAAGGATTTATTCAAACTGACATTAGGATTATAGTCATCATACATTATACAACGCTCTAGAACGCACAAATATTATATGCACTTGCTTATAATTGCCGTGCTTATAACTTCTGTGACTAAAATAGCTCAGACTGGGAATTTCCTATAGGTCCTAAGTTGGAGGTCCTAAGCTATCGATGGCTTTCTCTGAGGCTAGATCAGAAAGTGAAAATGTAGCTTAGCTTAAAACTTAGCATGATGTAAAGTGGCTTAGGAGTGTGAAAGCCACTAGGGGCGCTAACGGGGTTTGAACCCGCTCCGTATGCCTGACGCTCCAGCACGTAACCCACTCTGCCATCTTCCGCCCCCAATGTAAGCGTTAGTTAAGAAAATATTACTATGACGAAGGACTTTCCGCTATTCTTCTTGCGCAAAATATATTGTATGAAGTAATACAGCCTCACAGGCACAAGGGTACTAATAAACAACTAGGTCTAAATTAGACCTGTGCGCCGCCGACGCCGCGCCGCCGCCGCCGACGTTTTCATGACGCCGCCGCCGCCGGTAATATAGGATCGGCGCGCCGCCGCCGCCGCCGCCGAGAGAACATCGGCGTGACGCCGGCGTCCCTATGGTGAAATTATTTTTCTCATGTAACCAGAGTAAGCCAACACTGTTGTAATACGTAGATAAAACTGTCTTTACCATATATAGTCAACATGTGCTAGCTAATTCAAAGCACAATTCAAAGCACGCGTTACTTAATTACTTCGCTTCATTCGTCTATCGAATGATATCCTGTATTGTTTACATTCTGCAAAATGGCCACGGCAAAGAAAGCGTTTTCGAAGAAAATTACGCGAAGACCTAAACAGATGCTAAAGTGATGCTAAAATTAACTGTGCACAGTTGACTAAACGAGCAGTGAAACATCATAACTGAGAGCGTTTGTAGCTTAAATCCTCTTAGTTTAGTTTAAAATTAATCTTCTTAGTCTGATGTCGGCGGTGCTTTGTTTTCTAAGTTGGCACATAAACTTTTAAAAGTTTTCATTTATGGTCAATTTGGGATATATAATGAAGCAATACAATTTGATAAACAGAACCGTGGCTAGGGGCGGGGGCAAGCTGCGCCGGGCGCCGTCTTAGTGGGGAGAGGGGCACATTTTGGACATTATTTTTTAAGTTTTTATACCACCACTATCCACTTTCTGCGGCGTAAAATACAGATAAGTACAAAAGGTCATCACCGGTTTTGGGGCTGCTAGAGGCTATAGATTGCTACGTCGTGAAAGCTCAGATAAGCATAAAAAGGTCATCACCGGAATTTAGGGCGCAAAATTTGTACCTTACTCCGAGCGCCGAATACTCTAGCTACGGCTCTGTTGATAAGATGTTTCTTAAACTGTATGATTTTATTTTTACTAATATTATAAGTTTGTTACATTGTTTTCAAATGAACCAAGTGACAAAAAAACCACGAGGATTGAACAAAACCGACGATATCATATGGTATCCTTTGTAGTCGCACGTATTGTACTGCATTAACCGTTTGTACGCCGCCGACGCCGCCGCCGCCGCCAATAAAGTCCACGCCGCCGCCGCCGATAAAATTGGTTCGGCGCGCCGCCGCCGCCGGTGATAAAGCGGTCACACGCCGCCGCCGACCCTCAGACCGTCGGCGCACAGGTCTAGTCTAAATCCCGCATTGTCCACCTCTCATTCTGTTGGCATGTAGTGGCGATCGTTTAAGCCTCAGCTAATCTAGACTACCCGAACGTCAACCTGAAAACTTATTGATAGCGAAAGGCAAGTTAAGTGGAAAAAATAAACTTCCAAAAATTCTCTAATGGGACTTTTCTATAGGCCATAAGGCCTAAGCGGTCGTTGGCTCTCACACCCGGATGTTGATGATGGTAGGTACTGTGCATTGAAGTTGATGATAGTAGGCTTCAGTTTATGGCTTAAAGAAACATCTAATGCAAAGAATCGATTAACTTGCTATCTCGTCGGCAAGTAAGGCCAAATCTAGAAAGAGTCTTAGTTATATTTTATTGAGTAAGTAAGGGAGTGGACTCTGACCCTTTTCAAAACCTTGGCTATAATCGATGCTTCATATTGGCAATTTAAAATATTTCTGCTCACGAATTTAAGACAATACAGCCATGGTTTATTATTTGCAAATGAAGGTTTGCTTCAATTATTGTGAACAACTAGGACGATGCAATCTCAAATTACACAGACGGACAAAGATCTTGTATTGAATCTGATTAAAATGACAAATTGTAAATCCGAAAGTGAAAATAGAAGGAATTTGTTAAGGAAATATTACTGTGACGATGGAACTTTCACCATTTATCTTTCATAGAAGGTATTCTATAGCGCCATCTAACGGGATAGAGTCAATATGGAATCGACGGCGAGAAGTACGAGAAGGTGTCAACTAAGATACAGTAGAGGAACGCCGCGGTGCCTAAGGATATAGTTGAGCTGATTGCTTTATGACGAGAGTGGCAGCCTAAAATCTGATTTGTAAGATAAGCAATATCAACAGATCCACATCATACGTTCCATCTCATTGATTTAATTGCCATCATTATGAAGGCCTGGTTCCGTACTGGATTCTCTTAAATCGGCACCGTTTAAAGAATATACAATCAGTTCGCGTTTTAATGAGAAATTTCAACTCTCGAAATTTATAAAAGATGCTGGGTGATCGTTTTTGTCCTTCCGTCTCATATTTGCTTCAATGGAGTTGATTTTATCTTTTGTTATTATATTGAGCTTTTCACTTTGTTTTTTATGCACACAAATTTGATCCTGTCTAGACAATACATGCACTCAGGATCCGTGCGAAAATGAGATTAGTGTATAGGAATTCTTTGATTCGTGTTTTTGCATTAAATATAGTTAAAATGCTTTCTGTTTAGAAGGAGATTTATTTCTGCATTCCAGATCCTACATTACGAAATTACATTTCTGAATTTCAGCGTCAATTAGTAGTTGACAGAGGTCCAGCGCCATGCTGTGACTAAATATTCGAGGACCCAGAAAATGGCAAGCATTGTAACCAGTGAACAAGAGACTGGAGGTAATATTCTATTTTTTGTCTATCAGTGTCATATGATATTTGTTTGACGAATCAATTGCCGAAAATTAGAAAAATTCATATAAAATTCAATGGGTCATTGGTACCTTCACCTACGCAGTCAATATTGTACTTAAAGAATACTTTTTTCAATGTCAATTTCAAAATGTGTTTTTAGTTTTTTTGCCATATTTCAGCAAATACTAGAGATCAGCATTAAATTTGGCAATTACATCAGAAAGATTCCCAGGTATATGGCCTATAAATTTCATTTAAATCGCTAAACACGCGGCCGAGCAGTAAATATCATAAAGGGGTCCAGTTTTTACTTGTTCACCCTGTATACTTCTCTGTTGTTTTGGAAGAGATACTTTTTTAATTGCAGCGGAAGCAAGTCTTCAATCGAAATTTGAAGCACAAAGAAATAAATTGCAAGTAATTGTGCAATCTGAATTTGGACTATTGTCTAAATTGCTGAGTAGCAAAGTGTTAACGGTAACAGACCTGCAGACAATTAAAGCCGACAATACGACCATAGGTAGAAATCAAAAGCTTCTTGAGACAATTTTCGAAAGAGGCAAGTATCATGAATTTATTGACGCACTTCGGTACTCTGGTCAGACTCACGTTGTCAATTGGATCAACGGAAATGGAGGTAATGCTTTGATTGCTTTTATTTCAAATTGAGTATTAAAATTAATATACATTATATTATATTATATTATATTATATATTTTATAAAATTATAAAACAAATTGAGTACTAAACGATCCATGAGTGTTCTCTTTATTTTGAATCAACTTCTCTATTTACTGTAATTTTGCGTATTCCTATTAACGGGTCATATTATAAGCAAAGTAAAAATATTCCTGTGTTTTCGCCTTTGCCAAAAGAATAAAGAATACAGTGATCAGCTGGTCAGATTTTCATTCAGTCCTTTACCTACTTCATGAGCAAATCAGTAATTTATGCATATGGCAGATCCTACTGAAACACCTTAAGCCCAGTTATTATAATTCTTATCATGAACAAGAATCATGTATCATCATGAATCATGTAATCATCGAATTGGTGTGCCACTAGTTTATTACATTATCATTACTATTATTATTTCTTAAATGGCATTAATTTGATTTTTATCTTCCGATTCTTAAAATAACATTATTATTAAGGTAAATACTTTTATCGTCATTGTTTACCACTTGTCCTTGATGTTTTATGGTGCATTTGGAAAGAATAAACAGACTGCAATCAATTAATTTTACAGTCTCTTTGCTTTGTTGCAGTTTATAGACCTGAATTTGGTTTGGATTGGCCACTTATGGAAAGGGAGATTGAAATTTTAGACAGCAACTATGCTCAACTTGGAGAAATTCTGAATGTAAAAGAAGAGTTAATCCGTATTTTGTTTTCAAAAGTTGTACTTAATGTACGACAGAAAGATTTCATTTCATCCAAATCGACCATCTGTGAAGCTAACGAAGCTTTCTTGGATATATTGAGACAATCTAGCCTTAAAGCTTACTTTCTAACAGTAGAAAGCCTTCGGAAATTGAATGAAGTTTGCTCTGCAAATATTCTTGATAATGGCGCAAGTAAGTTGCAGTGCATATCCAAATGACTGACATACTTAAGTTTCATCACTATCAGCATCATCATCAATCATTTTCAGTGACTGCTGATGCCAGGTGATATTTTACAATTTCCTCTAGTCTAGTTAATAATTGTCTATTTAGATCTCTGTGATTTGGCAGATTTAGCTCATATAAACTCCATTGTCAATTTTGTGACTATGATGTGATGTGAATGCCAACGAAACGAGAAGGAAGCCATTTTTGGTCTAGCTCTAAACGGATTACAAATCGGGGCAAAGTGCGCTTTTTGTGCCCCATGCCCCTAATAGCAAGGTGAGAAAAGATTGGGTAAGTATTTTGGGATTTTAGGGTTAGTTTGGACTAAAAGAATTAAAAACAGGGTTAACAGTAAGAATTTGGATTTTGGGTTTAAAATGGGTAAATGGGTTAGATTTTGGGATAGGTTAAATAGTGGTCACATTTTCTGGCTCTCGATTAAAAATGGGTTGTGTGTTTTACGACCACTTTGAACTAAGCCGCATTTTTAGTATTTACATGCATGTAAACTTGCTTTAGCACCAGGGACGTCATTTGGGGGGGGGAAGAAGGGCATTTGCCCCCCTGATTTTGAGTGAAAAAAATTGTTTGCCAATGTTTGTGTTATTTAGTTTTTACACGCCCTAAAAGAGTGCTTGATGAGTGCTTGATGATGTCGAGTAATTTGAAGTAGCTACTTTAACTAACCGTGAAAATTGGCTGACAAGCAAGCAAAAAAGGTCGTCAGCTTTTTCGCAAACTTGTAACTTGTCAGGTCGAAAGTGTTTTGCCACCCTGAAAAACAGTGAAATGACGTCTCTGTTTAGCACTCGCTTCTTTTACTCTTGTCAACATCTGTATCATGTCACTTTCGGTCTCTGCCAACAACGTCTTGTCATTCGCATAGGCCCTATCTTAGATTAATTATTTATGATGCGTCCTGCTATTCTGATACCAAATCCCATTTCATCTAATCCTGCGTCCTCATGATGTATTATTCTATATATATATATATATATATATATATATATATATATATATATATATATATTGAAAAGATCAGGTGATAAAACGCATCCTTGTCACATACCCCTGCCCAGTGTTGAACCATCTAGTTGTTCTATGTCGAGTTCTTACTACTAGCCTCTAGCACGAGTCGACTTGCGAAAAGGCGAGAACGAGAAGAAGACATCTATTAAGAGTCAAATAAATTACGGTGGACACGCTTCGAGAGAACGTCATGCCGAAACGAGAGAGTCGAACACACACACACAATATATATATTTGGCCTCCAAGACCCCCCTACTGCGTGATCAACTGCACTGGCTTTCGAGCCCGAGAGCGCATTATCCATAAGCGCTGCTGGCTCACCTTCCGAGCGTTAAATGACCCGCACTGTCCACAGTACCTGGCTGAGCTGGTCCTAAGATCAACGTCGAACGCACGGAGGTCGGCACTTCGCTCCGGCCATCGTGTCCTGCTGCTCGTTCCGCCTCCGTCACAGACTCCGAAGTTCGGAGACAGGTCCTTCTCTCGCGGGAACCCATTGCTTTGGAATGCCTTGCCGACTGCAGTGACTGAGGCCAACTCTGCTGGACTGTTCCTGAGAGAACTAAAGACGCACCTTTTTAGTTTAGGTTATGGTTGACTATGTGTGTGCAGCGCCCTTGTCGTAGGCCTTAACCTAGTGCACGGCGCTATATAAATTGTCTTGAAATAAATAAATAAATAAATAAATAAATATATATATATATTATATAGGCCTACCCTCGTTACTTCATTCCCGAAGGTCTTATTAGACAAAAATTGTCCGGAGACATAAATTAATGTGTGTTAACTCTCGTCTGGTTCCTCGAGGTCGGCCTATATATATATATATATATATATATATATATATATATATATATATATATATAATTATATAGTCATAATATTATTACATTATATTGTTATATTGTATTGCAAATGTATAAGACTTTTGCTTTGCTTTTTTTCAGTTGCTGTTCCTGTTCATGTAAACCTTGGAGGCCAAAATGTTGATGAGATGGAAACGCAACTAGTTAAAAAATGGACGCTGTTGTTCCTGGAAGACACAGCGTCATGTGACACACCAGATTTTGATAACCTCTTAGCCTGGCTGCGTGTAAGTGTCATCTCCGTCAAGAAAGGGTCGAGCATTGTTCTATTTGTCAGCTGCTGCACGGTAGACGAATATCGGCGACTCTGCACGCTGGTTGACGATAATGATATTATAAAGAAGGTCATTGAAAAACTGTTCAATCAGCTTCTTCAGAATTTTATGTCAAACGTTCTGTTGGTTAGAATCGATGAATCTGACAGAAAAAAGGCAGAAAAATTGTTTCAACGTAAGCATTTTTTGGATCTAATAGCCTATTCCAAGATGAAATGCTAAATCACTAAATCTCTGATCTTCCTTAATTAATGCGCAAAAGTGATTCACGCAACATTCACTCATTTTAATAGTTTGTCACCATTTCTCGGTAAATAAAGTGACTATAATCTTATCATAGACAAACATTAGGAATGCTGAGATGGCATACAATTTCTGCATTATGTTTGGTATTTACAGTATATACGGTTTTAATTTTGAAGGTGAATTGCTTCGTGACAAGAAATACGATAACCATTTCCAACAGCTTTGCTCACAGTTGAGATGTTAGAGTTACCTTCTTTCACTATTTATTGTCTTAAACTCGAACAGCTAGCTTGTTATTTGTTCTTTAACGAAATTTTATAAATCATTTACACTCTTTAAGAACTACCGATCAACTAGAGCAGATGTCGAAGGTAAAATGTATTATACATTTCATAGATGAAGAGCCTATGGAGATGAGAACTGAAGAATCAATAATTGAAGAAGCTAATGAGGAGGAATTTCCACAAGAGTCAGAAGATCCTGGCATATTTGCATCAGCGGAAGGTATCAATGTTTCTGTATATAGGCACACGCACTGCGTCAACGGGAGATGTTCCATCGCAGCGTTCTGCAAAGCCTTTTTCTCAAGAAGGACCAACATTTTCTGCAGATTTTATTCGCGGGCCGTAATAATTAAATGTTGAATATTTATGAAAGATATACAATGCCAATTACGGAATGGTCTAAGGCTTCTAAGCATATGAATCCCTTATCTCCACATAGCTTCATAACATACATGGAGAGAGCTATGGATCAAATATAGGATAATATAAGTGGAGTATCAATACAAAGAGTCATTATAGATAACCTAAAATTCGCAGCCGACGTCGGTCTACTAGAAAATAATATGCGAACACTGGAGAAGCCCGTGGATACATTGGGTAGAGAGGGAAGTAAGTTGGGCAGCTTGAGCTGCATATCAATACTGAAACGACAAAGATCAAAGAACCAATAGACTAGGGCAGGCCTGAGGGAGGGGTGCAGCCGGTACATTGTACCGGGGCCCATGGAGTTTTCAGGAGCCCAGATCTGGTGACAATAGTGTTTTTGCTTGTCAGGCTGGTTTGGAAAGTTAATAACGTTTTGTTGCTTGTCAGGCTGTTTTTGGAGAGTTGATAACGTTTTTATTGCTTGTCAGATTTTCGGAGACTTGATAAATTTTTCTTAAGGGCGTGCAAATTTTTTTTTGTTTCGGGCCCGGAATTTCTCTCGGCGGCCCTGGACTAAGAACTGAAAATAATAATCAAACAATTGAAATGGCATCCAAATTCTGCTAACAAGGCAGCATGCTAGCTAAGTTCAGTAGAAATAATGCAAATAATAAATAAATACAAGGATTGCGAAGGGTAAAGAGGTTCAGCTGTACTAAAGGCACAATTTAACAAAATATGGAAAAGCAGAGACATTCCACAAAACAAAGCTCTAAATCGTAAGCCCTTGCATCTTCAGTGTCACACTAAATTTATACCTCAGAAACCTGGACAATCCACCCTCAACAGCTACCCGACAGAACTTGCCGACATTTGTCCGCACGCCAACAACAGGCCGAGTGTCCGGTCGGGTATGGAAGAGTCCACGAGTGCACGAGAGATGTAGAGTAGACCTACATGAGTTCACGAGAGAGACATAGTACACGAGAGAGAGAGAGAGAGAGAGAGAGAGAGAGAGAGAGAGAGAGAGAGAGAGAAAGAGAGAGAGAGTACACGGCTACACAAGGCATGGTAGTATACGAGCTACAGTGAGGTATAAAGCTCAGAAGTAAGGAAGTTATAAGAGCCTAGATAGCTAAGAGCCACGCGGTAGAGCCTAGAAGATAGTCAAGTGCATTCCACAAATCGAGGCAGAAAGCCAAAACGCTAAGTCGGACTCACACGCGTCTTACATTAAGATAACCCCTTGTAGCAAGCTGGGCTATAGCCATTCTGGAAAAGTTAGATAGAAGGACGAGTGCCAAAGTCCTTAGACCCGGTTCCCCACATAATAATAATAATAATAATAATAATAATAATAATAATTATTATTATTATTATTATTATTAATTAATAACAATACTAAATAATAATAATACTAACTTCACTATTATTATTATTATTATTATTATTATTATTATTATTATTATAAAATAAAATGACTTGACATCATCTTATTATATAATTCTCGATGTCTGTCCGTCCGTCCGACGGCAACACGGCGGGTATTGCAAGACGCTGTTGTCATTGACAACCAAATATTGTTTAATCAAACCGGAGCGTTTAACGAAGCGTCTTAATTGCAGCTTAAACCCCGTCCCCTTCCCTCACCCCAATCCCTCTTCCAATCATCCAGGCCCCAACCCATTCTCGCCCTGGCCCCATACCCCCTTTTCCTTCCTTTCCCATCCCCTTCCCTCTCCCCATCCTTCTCCCAATCGCCCCCCAAACCCCCTTTCCCTTCCCCTTTCCCCAACCCTTTTCCCTCTCCCCATTCCTCTCCCAATCCCCCCCAAACCCCATTCCTCTTCCGTCTCCCCAACCCTTTTCCTCTCCCCATCCCTCTCCCAATCGCCCCTGGCCCCAACCCATTCCGGCTCAGGCCCCAAACCCCGTTCCCCTTCCCTCTCCCGATCTCTTTTCCCTCTCCTCATCCCTCTCCCAATCACCCTGGCCCCAACAGCTTAAATTGCAGCTTAAACCCCGTCCCCTTCCCTCACCCCAATCCTCTCCCAATCATCCAGGCCCCAACCCATTCCCTGCCCCTGGCCCCATACCCCTTTTCCCTTCCCTTTCCCATCCCCTTCTCTCTCCCCATCCTTCTTCCAATCGCCCCCAAACCCCCTTTCCCCTTCCCTTTCCCCAACCCTTTTCCCTCTCCCCATTCCTCTCCCAATCGCGCCCCCAAACCCCATTCCCTTCCGTCTCCCCAACCCTTTTCCCTCTCTCCATCCTCTCCCAATCGCCCCGGCCCCAAACCCATTCCGGCTCAGGCCCCAAACCCCCGTTCCCCTTCCCTCTCCTGATCTCTTTTCCTCTCCTCATCCTCTCCCAATCACCCTGGCCCCAACACATTCCGGCCCCTGGCCCCAAACCCCCGTTCCTCTTCCTCTCCCCATCCCTTTTCCCTCTCCCCATCCCTCTCCCAATCGCCCTGGCCCAACCCATTCCAGCCCCAACCCATTACCGCCCTGGCCCTAAACCCCGTTCCCCTTCCCTCTCCCTATCCCCTTCCAACTACCCATCCCTCTCCCAATCGCCCAGGCCCTAACCCATCAGCGCTCCGCCCTACCCCACCGGCCCCAAACCCCGTTTCCAAACCTACACAACGCTGCTCCGAAAAACCCGTACAGCCCACCTTCCTCCTCCCAAACCTCCTTCCCCCTCCCAATGCCATGCCCCATTATTATATATATATATTTATTCATTCCTAGCCTCAATACCTATTTTTATATTTAACCTCAAGTGGGGATTAAATTTTCAGACGTCGTCACCGTACTGGGGATTTAATTTTTGGAAAAGCGTTCTCAGAAATGATTGCTGTAACGTTTTAAATTTGCTATATCTCAGGCTATATAGGAGCTAAAAAGATGTGGTTTGCACCATTGTTTAGATTGTTTATTCCTCTTTCTAATCGTCCGTGCAAATCAAAAAAATTTGGGGTAGAGTCCACTTTACGGCCTAAAATATCACCCTCTCTCCCCGAAAAATGTTCAAAGCCCCCTAGCAAAATATTTTCAGCGGTAACCCCACTTTGGTCAGCGGCAAAGTTCTAAAGGGATGTCAGAGGAACAAAATGAACCAAAAAGTTTGAAAATCGGTTGACATTTGGCAAAGATCTATCAGTTCTAACCCGATGACCCCAATGTTTGAACATAAGTATTATCGGCGAATTTCGCGAAAGTTTTGAATTCTGAGAAAGTTTCCAATTTTTTTGAATTTGCTACATCTCAGGCTATATAAGAGCTAAGAAGATGAGGTTTGCACCATTGTTTAGCTATTTTATTCCTCTTTCTAACCCTCTGCGCAAAACAAAAAAGTCCAGCGTTCACGAGCTTTCCGACAATCAAGTGAGAATGAGTAGCAGGCTGTTGCTCGGCGTGAAAAAGCAGCACAGCAAACAAGAGAATCAAGCACTGCATGTCGTTCGACACTGCCAAATCAGTACACTTACGTTGACTATCAAGTTACAGAAAATTCACGCGAATGGGCGTTAACTCGGTTGAAGGAAAAGGCGGCGAGTTAAGAACAATTAATTGCGCAAAATGCTATTGCATTTGCGCAAAATCGGGTGGTAAAACAGCCAATCTCCCCCGTCATAAAATGCTATTGCATTTGCGCAAAATCGGGTGGTAGAACAGCCAATCTCCCCTGTCATAAAATGCTATTGCATTTGCACAAAATCGGGTGGTAAAACAGCCAATCTACCCCGTCATTTTTGACGGGTAAACACCTAGTTGTACAATAATCATCGTCCATCGTTGAAATAATGCAACGCAAAATATCCTGTAACTTCACTTCCGCTTTCTATGCAGTGTGTGTAGGGGTATTCAAAAAAATAAAATTTTCAAAACGTTATGCCTACTGGACGGATTGTCATGCTACTATCAATGTTGAATTCAGATACACTTTTTATTTCACATTTCTATGATGTCCTGAGGTCCCTCAAAGGCCTTGAACGGAAAAAATGCACAATGATTGGGACTAAATACTTCATAACTCTCTAAAATAATCATAGACATGTCATAATAGACTCATTTTGTTTGTATTATCTTTGGGCCGTGTCCATAGTCAGTAGCGTGCAGAGGGGATTTGTGGGGGGCGTGGCCCCGGGCGCCGACCAGATAGAGGTGCCAAAATTGACTCGGCGACCTTCATTTTTTTGCTCGTCAAACATTTTTTAGGCTTGGCCTCGGGCGCCCACCACTCTCTGCGCGCCACGGCATAAAGTGGCATATGTAAAGGTTCAGCTACTCTGGTGGAACAGCCACCGGATTTTTAAAAAAAATATATTATCCCCTCTGCACGCTGCTGACTCTATGGACACGGCCCAAAGAGAATATAAACAAAATGAGTCTATTATGACATATCTATGATTATTTTAGAGAGTTATGAAGTATGTGACGAAATAAATGTATGAATAATAGTAGTCTGTGCTACCTCTGTGGTTAGAGAGTCTATAATTGGACGGAACTGGCGTAGTTGGCGTAGTAGCTGGTTGAGACTGCTTTGCTGATGTGGTCGGTCATAGCAAGACCGTCGTTAAGGATTACTCCGAGATCCCTGACGGTCTTTGAGCTTTTGATGTTGGCTCCTCGAAGGTTGAGATTAATATTTTCGACATCAGTTTTCGATTTCATTTCGCCTATCAGGAGGTATCGGTGATTAGTCCAGATTTATGGGTTGGAAGAAATTTTAAAATAGTGTCTTGCACATTAGACGCCGTTTTTTGTTCGTCAAGACTTTTGGGCCGAAAATGTCAATGTGCCACCTATTATGGAATCCTGGCTACGCCGCGGTTCTGACAACATTCCTCGTACATATATGTTCCTGATCATTGTCTACAAAATAGATTTGTAATTATTTTTAGAGTGTTTGACTGAATTTATATGCTTGGTGTATGTAGAGGATCAGGATGTAAATGCACCAATCGTGTTTGGCCTATCCAACTTTTTGGAATCGCTGAGGATGGATAATGTGGCAAGAATCCTGGAACCACTTCCGGGATTCATTGAACTCACCTACGAGCCGTGCATGATAAACCTTGACGATGATGATCCCAGAAAAGCAAGAGCAAAAATGCCTTGCGGTCACGTGATAAGTAAGCACTCTACAGTGTAAGCTTCACAGAATTAAATTAGGCCTAATGATACTGTTGATACATATCGACTATTTGGTTTACTATTATGTTGAAACTATCTTTGATTCGAGCATGGAGAGACGGAATTGATGGGGCGGAAATGAAGGCGCGCAATTGATCCGGGTGGTATTGCAGGCGCAAGAGGTAAATGCTAATGTTAGCTAAGCTGTTAATTTCGTGCTTTAGCTTGGCTTGCCATCTATTACAGTACATTATTTATTTATTTATTTATTATTATTATTATTATTATTATTAAATTTTCATCCAATGACCAGCTTGCTAGGATTCATCCTTCTCGGTCAGCGTGGTTTTAATCTGCGAAGATGTATAATTTAATTGTATAATTGTGTTGATTGATTCTGATTGAAACTAATAATATTCTCTCTGTTTCTCTCTGTCTGTCTCTGTCTGTCTGTCTCTCTGTCTGTCTCTGTCTGTCTCTGTCTTTATCTCTGTCTCGGTGTGCGTGTATGTCTGTCTCTCCCTTCTATCTCTCTTTTCTCTCTCCTCCCCTCTCTCTCTCTCTCTCGGTAATAAATCTAACAGTCTTAGTGATGAATCATGTTTTTGAAGACTGAATAATGTTGCTGTTGTTGTTGTTGCTGCTGCTGCTATTGTTATTGTTTTTGCGATGATGATGATGAGAACCATCAAGTTTTATAATAATTAATTATTAAACCATTGCAGCACATAAATAAATGCAGGAATAAGTCAAGACATAAACTTGAAATAATGTTCCTTTGTTTCTTTCACAGGTACAACGGCCATGATGAACTACTGCACAGATATAATCAAACGGGGAAGATTTAAATTTCCGTGTGCAAATCCTACATGTCGTTACGAATGGGAATACTTCCTTGTGCGTCACGTGGCCTGTTTTACCGAGGAAGAAATGCAAAATTTTGAAAAGAGGCTTAACCAAAACTTCCTCAATAAAGAGAAGGGAATACAGAATTGTCCTGGTTGTCAGGTTTTCTGTTACAGGCGGCAAGGGACAGGGAACCGTGTGTGCTGTCCGATGTGCACGAAATCACGCGGCAGAAAATACGATTTCTGCTGGATTTGCCTCAACGAATGGAAGAGTGACACTTCGCTCTTTTCCTGCGGCAACCAGGACTGCGATGGAAAGGACAAAGAATCGAGATACTTGCCAGGTGCCCAACGAAAATCATCTGCGGAAAAGAATGTCCGAGCATTCGGGATGTCCCAATTGCGGATTACTCATCGAGCATAAAGACAAATGTGCGCACATGAAATGCACAAATTGTCCTGACTTCGGTTTCTGCTTCGCGTGTCTTAGGAAAAAAGAGAATGACAAATGGAAATGCAAGCGATACCCGGTTTCTTGCGCTGTGGCGCCTCGTCAGACCACACTCCCTGAAACACAGTGAAGGGATATTTCACAAGATATTGAAATAAGTGACCGGGTGACTGACAAACATTATGACTGCACCATTATTATGGTAGACCTATCTGCAACATAATTTTCAGACGGTGTCAAAACGCAGCATTTCAAATTCAACATGCAACATGATTAATACACTGTAGCTGTTCTATGTTAGTCGTAGACATTTCTAGGCAATGTCCAGAAATAACTGATACTAAATCAAAACATGGGCCTATTGCTTCAATTGCTTGAATCTATACTACTACTACTACTACTACTACTACTACTACTACTACTACTACTACTACTACTACTACTACTACTGTAACGACACGCCTTACCATGAATCGCAATTCTGTGGCGACTCAACAGGTGCCTTCACCCCTGCGTGTGCTACACTCATGTAGTAGAGATCGAACCCTTTACTCTAGTACCCAGGATGCCTAAATCCAATCTCTCTACACGGTGCTAACTCTAGGCACGTATATGGTCTCTTAGCTTTGTGGCTAAGACTTGATCCAAACTCATATATGTACTCTCTTCCTACATGTACTCAATTCCTACATGTACTCCTTTCCTACATGTACTGCTTCCAAATGTACTTATCTTCAAACTATACTCAAATGCCAACCTCATGTACATGTATTCTTTTCATGTACTCCAGTACTTTACCAACCTATCCAAATGTACTCATGTACTCTATCAACCTATCCACATGAGACAACCTTCTGCTTCGACAGCTCAACTACACTGTCTGTCCAGATCTCCGCTCTGGCTTATATACTCTGAACTGACCTCACCGGCTCCTACCCTCCTTCGCTTACTCAACTCTGATTGGCTAATCTCGACTCCTGTAGCCTACCTCTCATGTATCTCTCAGACTATGTCTGTCTGACTCTATCTGCCTCTGTCCGTCTGGCTCATCGGCCCCTGTCCGTCTGGCTCATCGGCCTCTGTCTGTCTGGCTCATCGGCCCCGCTCACTGTAAAAGTCAATACTTATGATATTCTCTACACTAAATACAGTGATGTGCTAAGCCTCAAATCGTCCATCAGCTATAACTTCCCACTAACTAAACCCTTCTACTTATAACTCTACACACAATCTTTATAGGCTCTTTACTTATTTATCATACGATTATTATTACTAAAAGGCCCTTAATATTATTATTATCGACATACTCTTTATTCCTTTACTTAAGCTAACATAAGCGCCTCCTAGCGAGTACTTAAACATACTACTTACCCTTATGCTTTTAAACTAATATAATCATATCTACAATTCCGTTACATTACCCCGGACTTATTTTGTAGAATGTCCTCATTCTTACCTAACGGACCCATTACCCGTGTGTGTGGCAACTATAATGTACTAATGCTTTACATGTACATAATCATTGACTTAACTAATGACAATATCGACTATACATTCGAACTAATGCACTTACACTATTAATACAATGTCTTTTAACTAAGTACCTTAATAATAATGTCTGTAACATAAGCAATCAATGTTAAATACAAGAACATTCACAATATAAGCAATCAAATACAATGTACTATGTACAACAATAACGAATGTCCTTCTTAAACACAAAATCTTTATTTTACATGAATTACTTTAAAACAAAATATCAAACTTCTTCTTTAATCATCGTATCTTGCAGGTCTTCTGAGTCTTTCTCTCGGTCGTAATCTTGGAATCCTTGGAGTTCTTTGAGCGACAACGTCCTGATGTTCATCTGCAACTCCTGCGATCGGCTCCGCTGGTCTTTCAGCGACGATGTTCCTTCCTTCGTCGTTGACGACTTTGTCTTCTCCTTTTCCTTGTGCTTCTTGTTCTGGTTCTCGTTCGACGCAGACGAATGTTCTTTCCGTCGATTTCTTTTGTACTCGATGCTCGAGAAGTCCATTCTGATTTAATCCAATGAAAGGTCTTTCGTAGAACTTCTGCCATTCCTGGTAACGATTCCTTCGTCTTCGGACTTCTTTCTGATGTATTCCCAAGTCGTATTCGTCTTTACTCTCCTTCGTGACTGTCTTTGAATTCTCTTCCATTCTTCTTATTCGTCTGTTTTCATTTCTTCCGGACTTCTGATCTGTCGTGACCGGTTGTACTTCACCAAGTCCGTCATTCCGACATAAGACTGCAGATGTCTCGTTCAAATTCGACCTTCTTACTTGAACTCCTTCTGGCTTTTCCAAAACTCCCTGTATCGCATGCACCCCGGACTTAGCCTTTGCCTTGTCCTTCCTAACATCCTTACTCTCACTCGGGTTTTGTATCTTCAACCACATACGACTACATTGTGAAGTACGACTCTGGATTGTCGATGATACTTTCTTGCGTCCTATGCGTACTTCCCCAGTAACGAAATTCACTTGACAATCGTTATCAACTAGAAATTCCATTCCTAACATGATCTCCTTTACGTCTTTAGACACTAAAAATGTTACTTGCTGTCTGCAACCCCAACTAAATCTTACATCTACCTTCACTTCACCAATCAGCTCAATTTCGCTCCCATTGGCTGCTAACAACTTCTCGGTCGTGTCCTCTATGACCATGTCTCTTGTCATATCTTCGGGTATCAAATTCACTTCTGATCCCGTATCAATTAAAAACTGATATTCACGTCCTTCTATGACTCCAGTTATGTACACAGATCTTCCTTTATCTCTCTGTCCTGCGGTCGTTAGTACATTATGGCTTACAGACTCTCTAGGCGATTCCGTTCTTGTATCATCCTGACTATGATTCGCTAAGAATCTCTTTGGTGATGTATCCTCGCACCTGCGACATTCTTTAGCCAAATGTCCTACACCCTGACATTTGAAACACTGTACATTCCTCTTCCAATTGTTTGTCGACCGACCCTTTACACCGTCACCTCTACATGTACTGGGCCTTCTTACCCATGTACTTCTATCTGTCGACACCCTTCCTGTTGTTCCTGGCGATGTACATGTCGTCTTCTTAAGCAACTTTTCTTCTAAGTCGATCTGCCACTTTTCTTGCTTAGTCCTTTGCTCAGCCAAGAAATCAGTCACCTGCTGTTTCATTCGTTCTATCATATCGTCTTCAACAGTACTTCTCACCTGTTTGTAAGGTTCTGCGCATTTTCTACGAGTCGTGTACTCGTCCTCTGTCGCCTTCTTGTAACTGTCCAATCTCAACGTTATCCTGTAGGCTTCGTCAAGAGATCGTGGTTCTCGTTCCCGTACTTTCAATGATAATTCCCTGTCTGATAATGCCTCAAGGTACGCATCGCGAGCTAAGATCTCAGTTGTGTCATTCGTCGGACCTGGGAACGCCAATGCTACCAACTTACGAATGTCATGCAATAAGTCTGCAAAACTCTCTTTCCCATGCTGACGCCGACATCTCAACTGTGTCCTAAATGTCTCTTGTTGAGCCTCCAACCCGTACCTTTCTCTCAACCTTTCAACTAGCTCTCGATAAGTTACGTGGTCCTTCGCTCCAAAGTCCCACAATAACTGAGCTGGTCCCTTCTCAAGCGAACATTGTAGGAACGCTCCTTTGTCCTTTTCCGACCACCCATTGTACTTCGCACAAACTTCAAACTGACGCAGAAAAGTTTCTAAGGGCATAGCCCCATCAAACTTGTTAGGTTTCATCGGGGTCTTTTTCTGACTATCACAACAGCATCCTCGCGTACGATGTACTGACTCTGAGCACCCCTGTATCCCTTTAGACACCTGTTCGTCTTTTACCATTGCAGCTCTTTGCAACCAGTAACCTAAAGATCCCTCTGTTCTTGTCTTTGGTCGAGCGCCAGCAATTGTCACTTCTGGTTCGAACAAATTCGTGAGATCAAAATTTTCCATCTCCCGTTGAACATTCGTATCCCGCCTTTGACTCTCTGCAAGTTCACAAATACTGTCCTCGTCAGGTCTACGGTCAATGGTTCTTCTCCTGTGCTTCCGTTCCTTTGTCAAACTAGTCACCAACTCAGGACCCTCATCTGCCAGACCTATAAGACCGTAAGACTCTGACTGCATAGCTTCAGCCATGTTTCTTATGTCGAGTTCTGTACTCAATGTACTAAGTACTCCAGACTCAGCTCAACTTAACTTATGTACTTCCTTTGAACAGAGTACGAATATGTCGTGTACTCGCGCTACTTACTCGCTATGCTGAGTTCCACACTAATGTCAGATGTCTGACACGAAGTCCTTATCTCAGTACACCAGTTTAATTCCAAACTCAGTACACCAGCTTAATTCCGAACTCAAGATGTCATGTACTATTGGAGATGACTTTCCTCCAAAAGTAAGTACCAAAAATGTACTTCAGAGTACCTTCCTAAGTCTGAGTGTTAAACAAATCAAGACCCCACTTCTGGTACCAGTTATGTAACGACACGCCTTACCATGAATCGCAATTCTGTGGCGACTCAACAGGTGCCTTCACCCCTGCGTGTGCTACACTCATGTAGTAGAGATCGAACCCTTTACTCTAGTACCCAGGATGCCTAAATCCAATCTCTCTACACGGTGCTAACTCTAGGCACGTATATGGTCTCTTAGCTTTGTGGCTAAGACTTGATCCAAACTCATATATGTACTCTCTTCCTACATGTACTCAATTCCTACATGTACTCCTTTCCTACATGTACTGCTTCCAAATGTACTTATCTTCAAACTATACTCAAATGCCAACCTCATGTACATGTATTCTTTTCATGTACTCCAGTACTTTACCAACCTATCCAAATGTACTCATGTACTCTATCAACCTATCCACATGAGACAACCTTCTGCTTCGACAGCTCAACTACACTGTCTGTCCAGATCTCCGCTCTGGCTTATATACTCTGAACCGACCTCACCGGCTCCTACCCTCCTTCGCTTACTCAACTCTGATTGGCTAATCTCGACTCCTGTAGCCTACCTCTCATGTATCTCTCAGACTATGTCTGTCTGACTCTATCTGCCTCTGTCCGTCTGGCTCATCGGCCCCTGTCCGTCTGGCTCATCGGCCTCTGTCTGTCTGGCTCATCGGCCCCGCTCACTGTAAAAGTCAATACTTATGATATTCTCTACACTAAATACAGTGGTGTGCTAAGCCTCAAATCGTCCATCAGCTATAACTTCCCACTAACTAAACCCTTCTACTTATAACTCTACACACAATCTTTATAGGCTCTTTACTTATTTATCATACGATTATTATTACTAAAAGGCCCTTAATATTATTATTATCGACATACTCTTTATTCCTTTACTTAAGCTAACATAAGCGCCTCCTAGCGAGTACTTAAACATACTACTTACCCTTATGCTTTTAAACTAATATAATCATATCTACAATTCCGTTACACTACTACTACTACTACTACTACTACTACTACTACTACTACTACTACTACTACTACTACTACTACTACTACTATGTAATGAAGTTCTTCAAAGTAATATAGCTCAAGTTTCAAGCTTGTATTTGGCGTACCAATGGGAAACGACAATACTGAGTTCTTCCACAACTAATTATGATTCAAATATAATCTCTCAATATGAAAATAGTGTAGCTGACATTCGATAGCAACTCTTTGACAGTCCCAAGCAAGGTTTGGCTCCAGACACCGAAATAATCCCTGCTCAAACAGCAAAAAATTTTGGTTTCAAATTTGAGTAATCTTTACATTTCGAATCACAAATCTCCAAACTTTCGAAAGCCTGCGATGTCAATATTCGTGATCTCCGCCGCCTTCGTCATTTCCTTGATTCCAAAACTGCCTCCACATTCGCCACTCCAATAGTCCATTCCAGACTAGACTACTGCAACTCCCTTTACTACAACCTTCCAAAAACTTCATCAATAAATTACACTCAATTCAAATTGCACTAGCCCTCCTCGGTGTTCTCCTTGATGATTCCCTATCGTTCGATCAACTTCGTTGGTCAAGTGAACATCGTAACCCGCGCCTGTTAGTTTCAGCTCCGAAAGATTAGGGAGATTCGTCGTTGCATCTCAACATCAGCTGCGATACATCTAGTCCGTGCCCTTGTGTTTATCTAGGTTGGATTATTGTAACGGCCTCCTCCTTGGCCTTCTCGAATATCAGCTGGGCCGTCTACAATCGGTCCTGAACGCCGCCGCCCGGATGATTTTCGGTGCCAGGTGGCAAGGCCAGTCTATCCATGATGTTTTGTAAAGCTTTTTCTTTGTTTGCTAACATAGCCTGGTCGTCTGCAAATCGCAATGCTGGTACCAATACTCCTCCTACATTGATTCCTTCTTCCAACTCCTCCAGTGCTTCTTTGATCAGTTCTTCGATGTATATATTGAATAGCAGTGGTGACAGCGGGCATCCCTGTCTTACCCCTCTTCCAATCTTTCCCGGTTCTGTCATGTCTCCTTCTATTCTTATTCTCACTGCTTGTCCCATGTAAAGATTACCGATTAGCAGTCTTTCTCTCCAATCCACTCCAAGTCTTCGCAATGCCCTCATTAACTTAACCCAGTCCACTCAACAAATAGCAATATTACGTTAAATATGTTATATATGATATATATATAACATATATTGCACTCATATATATAGCATATATGTTATATATAACATATATATATATAACATATATAACACACATATATAACATATATAACATATATAACATATATATAACATATATATGTTATATATGTTATATATGTTATATATGTTATATATAACATATATAACACATATATAGCACATACAACATATATAACATATATATAACATATATAACATATATATAACACATATAACATATATAACATATACATATGTGTTATATTATATATGTTATATGTGTTATATATATATATATGTTATATAAGTGTTATATATATATGTTATATGTGTTATATATATGTTACATATGCTATATGTGTTGTATATATGTTATATATGTTATATGTGTTATATATGTTATATTTGTTAGCAACTGTTTTGTTAGCAACAGTTTACGCGCATATTAAAAATTAACAGGTCGCAAGAGCGTATATATTGCCGCAACGCAGTCAAGAGGTTAACAATCCAGAACATTACTAACCTGAACGCCATGTTGGTATGCGATTTAGTTACGTTGAGTCTTAATACATGTCTATTTGATTTGAAAAAGGAAATCTTTGGTTTTGTTGAGATTTGTCTGAGCGGGTTGTTCCCTGGTGATCATTGTGTCGGTTTAGAATAGTGTGAATTAAGGTTTTAGTAGTGGCAAACCTCTCGTAATATAAATTGTACACTAGGGTGGGTGGAAAAGTACAAAATTTTAGAGTTCACATTCCAGACAAACGGAAATCGATGCTCCATATTAAAGTAAATAAGTTATCAAAAACAGATTTTGCATATGAATCACTCATTTCCAGCAACTTTGATTAAAACGCAAGTCAATTTTACTAAATTTATGCATTTTCCGACCCAGTCTGTCATTACCAGTATTAACAAGATACATTATTCTGACTGACTATGATATGAGCCAGACACAGCTTAACATCTTCTAAATTGAAGAAAACTAGCCAAGTAAGAACAAAATCATATGTATGCCACAGTGCTGCAGTTTAACTATTAGTGCAGAAAATCAGATTTGCTTTCTATAGTTGGCAACTCCGATCTTGATTTTTTCCTTTGAATTATTGCTCCATGGAGTGAATCACGTATTGCCATCAAAACCAAGACGAACAATTCCTTCAATTCCCTCTTTGTGAGCCTCAACTGAATTCTTTCGCCAAGCAGACCTTTGACGTCGCAGCTTGCTTGGATTCAGCGCATTTTCAGATGACAATCCCAGATATTTCAAGACAGCATTTGTAATCAAACAAGCATCCCGATTGCTGACTTTTGCTCTATCAATGGCTTTGCAGAGTTCAGGATACTGATGTCTATTTTGCTAAAACAGGATTGATTGTCACTATCTTCCTCTTCTGTCTCCTCATTGTCCATGTAACTGACATCACTGCAAGGGTCATTTGAACTGTTTTCTGAATTGTAATTAATTTCAAACTCTTCTAAAGCAGTACTGCTTTCATCCAATTCTGTTTTTGTTTTGGCTTCAAATTTTGCTAATTTTCTTTTTCTGTCTTCCAGTTGTTTCAGCCTACTTGATGCAACTGGATCAATCTTGCCAATTACCATTTTTCTAATAGTTTTCTGATCAACCCAGAAATTCCACTCAATTATAGGAATCTTGCCTTGGAAAGGACATTTACAATCTTTTCTGTCAACAATGCCAGCATCAACACATTTGCATGTACAAATATCAAACAGAGTTCCACAACTTGAGAGGGCTTCTTGATATGTCTTATATGTTTTTTGATTCAGGATATTTCTGCAGATCATTCCCTTTCTCAAATAGCCTTTTCACTTTTTTAACTGAGCTATCAAATGCAAGAGTAGGTATGCTGGCCTTATTATATATCTCAATCACCTCTGATGCAACTGTTTTTTCAATATCATTAGCAGTCTTATGCCTCTCATTTTGCTGGTGAAAATAACATGCTCTTAGAATATATTCACATGTTGGCAGCACAGTTTTGGTTACTTCGTTTGGGAAACCAAATACTGAATGTTGAGTTTTACTTCATGTACTAGAGCTTGCCATAATTTAAGAACAATTCACCTCTAAAACCATGAAATGATCATCATTAAATTCATAAATACAATGGTTGCTATAGGCATGAAAGGAAAACAAATAGCTTGCATTTATCAAACAGAACCCACTAGCGGGCCAAGAAGTGGACCACATTATGAAGGATATTGCAGAAAAGTTTGTATTATTCTAATAGTAGACATCTATTTTTTTACAAAATGTAACACAAACTATCAAAATATTCAACATAACAGTTTATAATATCCCAGCAACTGTGTTAGTGCAGTTATTGTTAATAAGTCATTGCTTTGTAAAGAAATATGCAATATACATATTATTCATATGCAGTTTTTTCAAAGTTGGGACCCCTAGACATAAAAATAATATATTGAAATGGGGGTTTTTCTTGATCAGCAGATCAGGGAGCATCTTTTTATTATTGTCTGGCTATGGCAACAACCGTTCGACCCACCCTATTGTACACTCGCAGAGATAGTCGAAACCGGCGCGGTGATAGTACTTACAGTCGAATCTGACTGAATACAAATGTATTTGCTGGAAGGAAATGATGTAGTGTTCCTGGTGCTCAAGAAAGAGGGTGATGCGCACAGTGTAACAGCTCTCCATAAATTAATGATGAATGGAGAAACTAACTGAAAAACTTTTAACCTGAATTCCTTATTTGTGTGTCAGTGATATTAAATTGTTATATGGCGTTGTCAAAATTCGTCTAGTCTGGGTCTATTCGACCAAAATTTCTAATCAAATTCAAATACAATTATTACAGAATCTTTTACAGTTCCGTTTTCAAATCGGAGCGAAATATCAACATGAATTTTTGCAAAAGTTTAAATTTTTGATTGTTGCTAGTTCAGGTGTTTTTAGAAGCGAAAAAATTTTGTTTTGGGATTGGCTTTATCTTTGCATCAATTGAAGATCGTTCGATACTTTCAAACAAATCCGTACTTTTTAAGCATAATATAGAGGCTAACATAGCGTGATTTAAAGTGGTTCAGGAGGCCTGTGTAAAAGCCATTAGGGACGCTAAAGAGACTTGAACCCGCTCCGTCAGCCTACCGCCCCAGCGCGTATCTCACTCTGCCATTTTGCGCTTAACCTTTGATGACCTCTCAAAATAGATAAAATACCAACAATCGTTTATCGTAAACATCTTTAGATTTGAATCTGATATAAGAGGGATGTTAGTCCTTGGCCTTGGTCCTGGCCTTAAGGACTCTTTAAGGAACACAAGTCCTCAAGTCCTCAAGTTCTTGGTCCTGGCCTTTTGAGGGCTGATTCCTTGGTTTTGGCCTTGCAGGGTGAGTCCTTGGTCCTGGCCTTGATGGTTGAGTCATTGAATTGTCCTTGAAATCAGTCATGGTCATATAAAATCTAGGTTAAGTGTATTTCTTTAGTGAATGAATTCTAGGTTATTTTTAGTCTGGGGTACTCCGCAGCGACAAATGAGAGAATATCTACAGTCTATCAATTTGCCATCACCAGGCTCACAAGTGACGATTGAAACAGATGCCTGTTCACTACAGTTTGTCCACTTGCAACCGCTCTTTCAGAGAATTCTATGCACACCTGCTCCAGTGAAGCGTATATTCTCTCAAAGCGGAATCATAATGCGCCCATATAGAGCAAAAATGAAAGATTCATTGTTGGAAACATTGGTGTTTTTAAAATGCAGCTCTAAGCTTAATCACTGACTATGCTTAACTATGCAAAAGAGCAACGTTTGGTCTGTTCCATTCATCAAATGTCAACTGAACTGTGTAATATGCATTAATATATAATGTAGCTTTAGCATTTAAATGACGGCTTAATTAGTATGACAGGACATGTTGTTTCAAGGTTTGCTAATTTTTTAGTAAAGTCCTTGGTCCTGGTCCTGGCCTTGAGGGTTGGGTCAGCCATGGCCTTGAGGGCTGAGTCCTTGTTAATATCCCTGCTGATATACACCTAATTTTTTAGTAGCTGGAACTCCACCCAGACCCTGTTGGGGAAGTACATGACTCTCCCAGGCCCATTGTCGACTCGGAGAAATTTCCCTGTACAAGTGATGGCGCCCCTATTCTGGAACCCTGGTTACGCCACTGATTTCAAAAATGTGAAGGTGTTTTTTAATAAATTGAAAACACATTTGGATCATTCGTTTGCTACTATGTATTTATCGCTGACTTATCTGAAAATTTCGTCTGTGTAAATAGCTATTAACTATGCGTAGAATGTCTTCATGTGGTCGCTGTGCGTTTGACCAACTTGTTTAGGATTTCTGATCTATTTTGGAGAGTCAGAATCGAACAGGTGGTTCGTCTAGTCTTAGCATGAGTCATGTTTTAAGGGCGTGATCGATTGCAGCATATACTGATTTGTTGAACAGCGGTTGAGTTCGTTGACATGATTTAGGCCAAGCGATGACGTCACTTTCTCCCGGTGACGTCATTTCCGTGTAGATGATTCTGTCGGAGTCTGAACCGCGATTTCTGGTCAGCTGATGCAGACGACAGAATTACACAACACGTCTTTAGCACATGGTATTTAAACGCAGGCACATAGATTACGCTATTCGTTTTCATCATCATCATCATCATCATCATCATCATCATCATCATCATCATCATCATCATCACCATCATCATCATCATCATCATCAGTGCCTAGCCAGAGGGGGCCGTTACACTCCTTGACTATGACCCCGTCGGATGCCACGGCTCCAGAGAGTTGATGGAATCTCACTGTTCTGGGTACGGATGTGGTCGATCCATCTTTTCCTGGGATTACCAGGACAGCCCTTCCACCATCGTTGAGGTAGACGGCCGATGGATAGGTCGACGTGGCAAAGGAGGACTTGATGAACCAAAACTGTTTCTCGTAGGCGGGAAGAATGTCGGAAGATGGCGAGGCGGCTACCACTTATCAGTTCATTGAGCGATGGTAATCCAGTTCGCGAGGATATCTCCGCATTGGTAATAAAGTCGTACCAGCGAACTCCAAGCATATGGCGTTGGCACCTCATATGGAAAGCTTCCAACTTCCTTAGTTCCGAGGCGAGTAAGGTTCAGGTCACGGCTGCGTAAATTAGGACAGACAGGACAAGTGTCTGGTACAGACGGAGCTTGATGGTTAGATACAGACCTCTTTCCTCTTAGATATTATGCAAAGAGAACTTGGCTGTAAAGACTAGGGTGATATCATCTGATATGCCTGGTCAGGCCCTGATAGCAGTGTCCACTTGAGGACTGGACGCTACCAAGCCCCGGAACATTCGGTCCCGTAAAATTCGGTACCGGAGAATTCGGAACAAAAAATTTCATTTGTGGAAGGTTCGGTACCGGATAATTAGCTACTGAAGAATTCGGTGCATGTTCGACGTACAGGTAAGTTTACGCCTCACCAGCAACGACAATGACGCTAAATGGACGCCACACTTAAACTAGTTACTTATACTTAAACTACATATTTCATTGTCTTTAGACTTTTCATATTTTTTTATTACATTTGAACTTGCTATTAAACTTAAACAAACAGTGATGATAACAATACAATGGAATATTTGTGTCTTAATTATTAGATCTTATACAATAAAACGAAACACCTCAATTAAGAATCATAGCGTGTGTTTCAGACCATATCTATCATGACCTGTACCGAATATTCCGTACCGACGTTTCTGATACCCAATGTTCCGTTCACCCTTAGAAGTTAGATGAAACTGTCTACTGAGTCAACTTGTTAGCCATTAACAAAGGTTGAGAGGGACTGTGATCCACTTCCAAAGATCTGTAACTTGTCTTTGGTAAATGAAATATTCATACCAAGTGGATCAGAAGCGCGGCTGAAACTAGAGAGGTATTTGGAGGTATTGATAGCAGATGGCAGGAACAGGGTTGAATCGTCTGACCGTTAGTTGGTTAGCACTGCAAATATGGATAATTTAATATAGAGGCATGAGACTGAGATTGCCCTATAGTTCGTCATTTAGCATTCATTGATTTTAGGCAATTTTTGCAATTCTGTTTGAAATTGTTGTAGAACTGAGTATCTGTTGATATACGCACTTGCTATGATGACGATGACGTGTTCAGGTTAGCGTACAATGGCGAAACGGCGATGATCGTTGCTTCTGCTTCAGGAGAATCGCGAATGAGTTCCATGTATTCATGAGTACTACGTCTTTTTCCAAGAGACTGATACGTCGCTATCATTCAACGAGTCAATGTTAAGCACGGAGTGTTAAAAATACGATGATGACACCTAGCGCATATTTTATAATTAAGCTATGCTAGTAAGCTATGCTAGTTTTGCTTGTCATACTTTTATATAGATACTTTTATGACGTTAAAGATGCGCAAAAACTAGTGATGACCTTTTCCCTTTGAAGTGGCCAATAAGCACAAAACATTGGGGTGGGGATAAATGATGCTTTATCCCCTCAATTAGGGTTGGAGGGACCGTTTTCCGCCGTCCCCATAGTGATTTACGTCCCTACCTGGAGATATCATGTCAAAGCATTCTTCCGAACAACATTTGTAGGCCCTATACTATCTTTTGATGTTGTTTTGGCCAATTAACAGAAATGTCTAAAACTGTGTTGCTTTTCTGGTAAGCATGATGCTTCCGTCTTCAGAATCTAAAGTTAAGCTAAAGTCTTAGCGTAGAGACTTAGAGACTTTCTTAAACGGACCAGACGATGATCGTTCGAGTATTTGACCAGAAGTCACTTGTTCTTGTCCGGTCTCAATGACTTCCGTTACGTCCTCGAGGTTGATTTGCTCAGCTCTGCCCTGTCCTAGACGAACACAGCGTATACTATTTTGTTACTATTAGAATTCTGTATAATTGTCACCAGAAAAGGAAAATAGACGACCAAATAAGTGATAAATATCGCAAATAATTATGATTATACGGGCAATTTGTTTTTGCTGTCGATTATTTGTCGGCTTATTTTATGTATGAGACAAATACTCAACATAAAAATTAATATCGCCTGTCTGGCAATATATGAATAGACAATTTGGGGTTAAACTGATGCGATTAAATACTGCAGACCATTAGGTCGTTCGTCATGAGTATGATCGTGAAAGCATCTGTAATGGGAAATCGAGGAGGAGAGTCGTTCTAAATGTTGGTCAAGACAGTTTTGGCAAAACAGGAAGAGGATGTCTAATTATACTAACTGTCAGCAGGTTTCCTGTTTTGCTCTGTACTGAGTAAATATTAATTAATTATTAGGCTACGTGAGGCTGCACCATAGCTATCAAATGTTATTCTATTTGTTAGGTTTTAGTTTTGCATTCAGTCGTTCTCTAAAAGAAAATTAAAACGAACTCTGTTTTCATTAGAAGTCATACAAAGACAAACAAGGACATATTAATTATTAATGCGTATGCAGTGAATCCTTATTTGGAGCAGGCCTAAAGTGAAACAGGTGTCGTCATGTTAAAGAAATTGGAATGCAAGCTGGATAACTATATTTTATATCTTTGCACAATTTCATAAAGCAACAGAATATCAGTAGAAGGAGTAGAATTATCGCTCGAAAGAAACTATCGTAACAGTGATTTTTCTCAGCACTGTTTTCGCTCCCAATCATTTTTATATCCTATACCTCATGTCTGTGTCCTTCTGTCCGATGCTTCTGAACATTATAAGTGGCTCTATAGAAGTCTATGAATGGACAGAGCAGGCATTTCTCTCTTGGATCAAGAGAGACTTGCGTTGATTCTGATAATGCAGATTCATACCTTCAAGGGCTCTTCCCCTCCTCTGAACCACGAACGAAATGAAGATGACAATCGCTAGAATAGCAGACACTGCGATCAAAGGAATCAACAATGGATTCCAATGTAAAGACTCGCCATCTTCTTTGGCTCCTTTTGGTGACGTGTTCCGCTCTGAAACTAAATAAACATTGTCACATTTCTTAATTCAGCTAAGTTATGATTTAATATGCTAATAATTACAATATATACTAACACGGAATTTTGTGGTGAAAATAACAAATGCACATTTCTGCTCTCTCTCTCTCTCTCTCTCTCTCTCTCTCTCTCTCTCTCTCTCTCTCGTTTGAACAACTCGGTTGTGATATTCTGAAATTCTGAAATTCACCATCCACTGGTGCTGATGTACTACCACAACGGCGCTAAAGAAGTCTACTACTACTATATTCTGCCTGCTTTGAATGATTTAAGAAGTTTAGGTTAGATTAGATTCGCATATATATATATATATATATATATATATATATATATATATATAAGTAAACCAGATGCATATGATCGATGTGTTGTGAACTTCCCAAGACTTCAGTAAAGGAAAATTAAACGAAAGAAATCAATGGTCTTTAAAACATTTTCACTTACTCGATTCACTGAAATCAGATGATGACGAGAAAGAAGTTGGCTTTCCTGTCAAAAAGAATCACACTGCTATTTTAAGAAAGTATGCTAAGCTCCTGAGGACATAAAAACGTTGCATGCGCTATTTTTCACTCATAGACACTCGGTAGAACAAAAAAAAGAAAAGACGGTTAATTCACATTTTTAAATGCAGGACTCCTGTCGTGGGAAGATTCAGCATACAGGTCCATAACATACAATTTCCAGCACATTTTAGGCATTCGCTGTCTAATAACTAAACACTGTTGCTATTAGAAAACTAAGTATTGCGGCGAGGTGCAATACACAGAAATTTTAAAGGTCAGCAACTCGTAAGCTGCATGTAGTAATACAATTTGTCATATTTGCTCCTACCAGTAACTGCAATAGGCAGTGAAGTCCAGTTGTATTCAAACTTTGGCGCAGAGACGATGCTGTGGTTATCAAAGTGTGATGACTGATTGAAAAGTATTGTGCATGAAATTCTGTCTCCGTCGTCTATCTGGTCAGGGCTTAAAATAACTGTGGACAGGACATGTCGGTTGAATGTCTCGTTTGTCTGACTGGCGATGCTTTGCTTTGACACTTCGTTTCTCCATTTCATTACTGGAACGACGTTGCCTCTGAATTGTACGAAGCATTCCATCGCAATGTAATCGCGCTCTTCTGGCGATGCTGTGCTCCGTTGATCATAACATTCAGGACCAGAAACTTAATGAACAAATATTAATTAATATTTTTACATTATTTAAGCACATCATTAACACGGTTTGAAGTTTGAACATCACTCTGCATTAATTTAGAACTGTTTTTGTTCTTTACTCGGGGTAATCCTATCTTGTGGAACTCTCTTCCCGATGACGTCACCATGGCTGACTGCTGAGCACTTCATCAAGAGCTTAATGACGCATCTGTTTAGGTTGGCGTATAGTTGTTGAGATGTCAAAGCGCTTTTATTGTAGGCCTCAGCCTTGTTACAGCGCTATAGAAATTGTCCATGAATGAATGAATGAATGAATGAATGAATGAATGAACGAATGTTTTTTTGCGCCAAAGAGCAAATTCGAAAAGCTCATTCAAATTTGAGCGATTTAGTTTGGATTTTGCTCGAAATAAAAATTAGTGTCATTTGAAAAAACACGAAAGTCGAATAAATAACCTTTCTGCTTCTAATCTAAACTGAAATTCAAAATATCTTGAGGATCCAATTTTTCCAACACCTTGGCCAGCGGTGGTTCTTGGGTTGACCTGAATGCTATTTGCTACTCAGTTTTGCCCCCAGATAATAGCAGAGACGTCATTTCACTGTATTTCAGGGGAAAAGACAATTTTGACCTGACAAGTCTGCGAAAAAGTTGATGACCTTTTTTGCTTGATAGTGTTTTTATCTCTTTAACCAATTTGAATTTAAAAACTAAAAAACACAAACATTCGCGAAAATAAATTTTGACCCTAAAATCAGGGGCAAAAATTTCAAATCGGTCCAAAATTGCCAAAAATTTGCCTGAAACTGGTCATATTTTGCCAAAAATTGTCAGAAATTTGCCAAAAATTGCCAAAAAATTGCCCATAATTTGTCAAAATTTGGCAAAAAATGGACCAAAAATTATCTCGCCTCCAAGAAAGTGTGAAATGACGCTACTGCTTTAGCCAAGTCAAGCGATCGAAACAATCGATAAATCAAAATTTCTTTTCTTTTCATTTCAATATAATATTAAGACGTTGTCTTCTCGTTTCTGCCTCAAATTTGTAAACGAAATCATTCTTTAGAAAATAGAAAAGTCACTGGTTATGAAATGCATCTTTTTCTTTTAGTAAATGAGTAAAGCAGACAATCTTACCAATGACAGCGAGTTCGATGCGAGTAGTAATTGTTGTTGTTGCCTTATTTGGTGAGTGTTTCCTTATAGTGCAAGTGTAGGCACCTGCATGCGATTGTTTTGCTGAGCTGATGAACAAATCGTATCTGCCAGATTTGTTTTTAAGTAGAAAGCGTTCATCGTTTTCCTCCTGAGCGACAAAGAGTACGATAGACTCATTATATCCTCCAGGAGGCTCATGCGTCCACGATGCATTGTCCTGTTTATCTTCTCCGCATTTCAAAGTAATATTATGATCGGCCAGGACGGCTGTATACTGCGTTGAAAAACTGTCTCCTGAGCTTTCAACTTAAAAAATATAAAGACAAAAGTATAGAAACTCAATATTCTAAGATATTGATTTTTTAAAATTTTCACTTTTTCAGCCATTACAGGTAGGTCATAATGTATAACATGATAAAGCGTTCTTAATTTTAGTTGCAGAAAGAAAAACTATCACAGTGTAATTCACCTGAGGACGAAGTGACCAAGAAAATAAGGCAAACGAACATCACTTCTACCGGTCGACCTACTCTACAGAGAATATCGCAAATAGTATTTTTCTGTTTGTTGGAAAGTGGTGGCAAATACATCACTTCTATGACCGCAGTATATCAAATGAGCCTGCTGACTTATGCATATACAAGTTAATTGTCACTGTACATTCGGATGTATACTTTCTGCTTTATCTTTATTTACTGTGTCGATAGCTTTATAATAGTACAGATCCTGGCCTTTGTAGAAACGGATGCACTTGTGTAACGGCTGATGATGTTTTATGTCCTCCTCGTAACGGCCCTGACTGCGGTTATTCATTACTAACATTGATAATGACACAATGCTTGATGTGCATGTTTAGAATAACTTTAGCTTAGTCTCGTGGGTTATCTTCTAATTTTTCCAGATAATCTTCATTTTGGCGAAAGTTCTGTAGGATTTTCCAATTCTATTCTTGATTTCTTCGTTGTATTACATTTGCATATATTGGATATTGCATTTGCAGCGAACAAAGGAAAAGACGACTCTCCCCACGCACAACTTCTACAGTTTCAGGTAAAGCAGCGCAGCTGGCCTGCGCCACTATAGTCTAGAGTAGTTTCATCATTGCTTTCTCTAGACCCGCGGTTTGCCTTCGGGTCAATTACAATTATAATTGTAATTCAATTGTAATTAATTACATTTGGCCAATGTAATTGTAATTGTAACTGATCAGTGGAAAGTTCAATTACATGTAATTGTAATTGTAATGTGTGTAATTGTAATTGAGCTATTGTAATTGTTTTAGCCAATTACAGGAATGTGAGTTTTATAAGTTCTAATAGCGTATTAGCATGTATGAGCCGATGTCTTGTCAATCTATAAATGTATGGCAGTGAATACAGTGGATGGTTAGTGAATTGTCAAAGCACAACGGTTATTGGTAGATGGACTCACTGCTCTGGTCAGTTGCCATGCAAAATTTACTTATTTACTTTTTACTGCCTTTCAAATTGGAAGGGAACCAGCTTATCATTTGTCTACTTCCTGTGTTCTGCGGCTGCGCTTTTTTTGTGAATAAAAGTGTAATGCCAGTAAAGATGAGCGTAATTCAAGCAGGAGTAATATGGAATTATTTTGAAAAGTCTGATGACTTTAATAATGATGTTTCCAATGCAAATGTTAAGGTGAGGTGCCGGTTGTGTGGTGAATTAGTGTCATGCTCGAAAAAGGCTATTTCGAATTTGCTGACTCATTTGCAGGTTTGTGAAACTGTGTTACGGTTTCTTGAAATCGGCCGTAGCACATGACTTTGTTGAACTAATTTATGTTTAAAATATATTAGACACTTAAGTTTATTAAAGAAGCAGAAAGAGGAATGAAAAGTAATTGTAATTGTAATTGTAATTGACACGTTTGTAATTGTAATTGTAATTGATCCCAATGTAATTGGCTGTAATTGTAATTGTAATTGTAATTGACCAAACTCTATATAATTGTAATGTAATTGTAATTGCTTAAAACGTAATTGACCCATGTCTGCTTTGCAGCCTATTTATCCACGCCTAAGCGACGAACAACTTGGTTGACCGTCAGCACCATGACTCGATATAACTTCAGAACGTAGCATAAATTGGATGCTGTTGCAATGAGCCGCGCAAAAGCCGACAGTAGTCAGTGAACCAAGAAAGGTCCTTCTCCTTAGAGCGAAATATGGTCCATTTATCCCATACCATCCACATCCCAACTGTTTGGAGAGCATTTTTAGCTGAGAGTAAGTAGCCTGGCTCTCCATTGTCATTTGAAAAATCGAACGCCGATATGTAGGCATATACAGTAAGCAAAAGAACGTAGAATGAATCATTTAATATAAGATGTGAATGGACGAGTAGTGAGTTTTCTGTCATGATATTCTTTCTGTTGCTCTCTATTCTTTCTTGACATTCATCGAAACCCTCATGTATGCGTATGGAAGATTAAACAAATCTCAAACACGTATCAGAAGGAAATCAATTGGCTGGAATTACCTGATGATTTTAAGCCGCGAATCCTTTCAATGTCGAAAAGTCGCAGTTACTGATAGTCACTGAGTCAGTCGTCGCCACTTTTGAATGTTTATAATCATCTTTATTCGTGACAAGCACAGCATTAAAAAAGTAGTACACAACCAGTAGTACACAACCAAGGAAAACACAAATCAACTGAACGAAACTAAATAATAATAATAATAATAATAATAATAATAATAATAATAATAATAATAATAATAATAATAATAATAAAAACTGAATTATTATTATTATTATTATTATTATTATTATTATTATTATTACCATTATTATTATATTATCTAAGTTGTCATTCGGACGACAACGTCATGAATTCCTCTTTCGATGCCATCAATTCGATGCAGACCAATCTCCTTGTATGAATGACGTCATGACGAGGAGCTATTCGGACACAGGACACAGGGCTCTGTTTAAATTAGCGTTTTAAAACAGTTATTTTTTAATTCCTGGAATATAATTCATGTTGTTCGGTGGCCCTGGAGTCAGTGTTCTTGGGGATTAATTTCACCATTCGTGGAACCCCATGCTTACGTTTGTTTCTGCAGTTGAAAGAAGACTAGCATTGAGAGGTCGTATGTTTTGAATTATTAACTTTAACGCTCGGCCTGAATACTGGTATTTAACCGTCATCTGTGACGTTATCATGGAGTCCGTTATTAATGAAAACAACGATCTTCCTCGAACGACGCGAAAAGCGAGCGGCGTATGCAGTCATTGCTTTGTACAAAGACAATTGCACATCCGAGATGGAACCGTTCACGAACACGGCCCTCGAAACAATCGCTGCCCAGGATCTCACCTTCCTCCGCTCACCGCCGCAGTTGACACCTCCCAAGTTTATGAGATCACTGATCGCCGAAATCTACCGACCATTCATAATTCCAGCACAATATCCGACTCTCCGAATCATCCGGACCCACAAGTCCGCGTGATTAAGCATATTCCGAAATCAGCTCTTTTCGCTTGTTCTAGTAAATTGACTGATATTCTCGGATCAATTGCGGCACATCCCGAAAATCAAGAACTTTGGCGGGCTCTTTTAGGATTCGCGACAACTTTCCTTCGCCAGCCGAGCCGTGCCGGACGCAACCGTAAGTTGTCTCAGATCATTAAAAGTCGATTGAACCAAAGCTCGATCATACAGGAAATCGACACCGCGAAACTTACAAAGCCTCATTGCTTTAAGCCTAAACCGAAATCTCCCGACGAAAGGCTAATCGCTGCGGTTACTGCCAAACTGGAGGACGGAAATATTCGCGCCGCCACTCGCATTCTCTGCGACAACGATCACCCGATCGAACCGAATGCAGACTCTTTCGCCGCATTACTAGAAAAACACCCTTCGAATACATACCAAGAAGAAATGAGGTGCCTACCGACTCCGACCGCAATTACCACCTGCCTAAAAGTCACTGTTCAGGACGTTGAACAGGCAGTCAACTCTTTTCCTAAAGGCTCTGCAGGTGGACCGGATGGCTTCCGACCTCAACATCTGGTCGAACTGGTGAAAAACAAAGAGTCGGCGGCGGAACTGTTGAGGGCCCTAACCGATTTTACCAACGTCATCTTGTCGGGAAAATGCCCTCAACAGGTAATACCTATTCTTTTTGGAGGCAACCTGATAGCCTTGTCTAAGAAAACTGGCGGATTAAGACCTATTGCTATCGGTTACATCTGGCGTCGTCTGGTTGCGAAATGCGCCAACCGATATGCAGTTAGCAAGCTGGCTCCAGACCTTATTCCAATTCAGATCGGAGTGGGATGCCCTGGTGGATGCGAGGCTGCAGTTCACGCCGCTCGCACATTCATTACGAATATGCATCATGACCAGCTATTTGTTAAACTAGACTTCGCTAACGCCTTCAACAGCGTTAGACGGGACGTGATGCTGAGGTCGGTCTACGAACATATTCCTGAGCTTTACTCCTTCATACACCAAAGCTACGCTTACCCTTCAATTCTCCAATTTGGTCCGTTTGCAATAAGGTCAGAAATGGGGCCTCAGCAAGGAGACCCATTAGGACCGCTACTTTTTCTGTCTTCCTCTGCAGCCAACTCTACGTTCCTCCAGTCACAGTTAAAGATTGGGTATCTAGACGATTTGACGCTTGGAGGGTCACAGAAAGCAGTAATGAACGATCTTAGTAAGATCATCGAACTCGAGACTAGCTTGGGGATCAGCCTCAACCGACGAAAATGCGAGATCTATGGCGAATCTTCTGTTGTCAGCGACGCTTTCAACGATTTCAGACGCGTCGAGTTTGGCTCTTTGGAATTACTCGGTGCACCACTTTTCAAAGGATCGGCACTTGATGAATCGCTCAGAAAACAATGCGCTACACTCGAGGATGCAATCAAGCGTCTCTGTTGTCTTCCTACACAACATGCGATTATTCTCCTCAGATCATCGTTTGGAGCACCTAAACTTACCCACCTGTTAAGATGCTCTCCGTGCAGCGAACACCCGCTTCTTGAAGTTATTGATAAAATCATGCGCACCGGTATTCAGAATATCTTGAATGTAGACTTGGATGATACGCAGTGGCTCCAGGCAACTCTACCAATCCGCGAGGGTGGACTTGGATTTCGTGCGGTGTCGACGCTGGCTCCTTATGCTTACTTAGCTTCAGCTGCGTCAACTGAACGTACGAAGTCGGCCATCCTCGGGACATTAGACACGCAGGATCCACTCGTATCGCAGCTGATCATCAAGATCAAAGCACCCTCCTCAATTATCGAATCTCTACCAACATCACAAAAAGCGTGGGAAGGACCCGCAATAGAATCAACACGCAAACAAATCTGGGACAGCTACACTGATCCTTTCAACCGAGCCAGGCTTACCGCAGTCGCTGCCCCACATGCGGGAGATTGGCTGCATTTACCATTAGCTTCCTGCGGCCTATTTCTGGACAACGAAGCTATTAGAGTGGCGGCTGGTCTCCGACTAGGTCTTAATATCTGTGCGCCACATAAATGTCAGTGCGGAGAAATCGTCGATCCACGCGGACAACACGGCTTTGTCTGCAGACTGTCCGCCGGCCGTTCTATCAGACATTGCACACTGAACGACATCATTTGGCAGGCTCTTCAAAAAGCCGGTGTCCTGAGCACGAAAGAACCGCTGGGTCTCCTTCGATCCGATGGAAAGAGACCAGATGGAGCCACTCTCATTCCTTGGGCCAGTGGCAAATATGTGGCATGGGACGTCACATCTGTCCACACCTGCGCCAAATCCTACTTGCATCTGACCTCACACTCACTCGGGGCCGCAGCGGAAAATGCAGCAACACGCAAGCATCACAAATACTCCGGCCTTCCCGTCTCATACAAATTTATCCCGATTGCATTTGAAACTATGGGACCACTCAACGCAGAAGGCAGCGAGTTCATCGCCGAAATTGGTCGCCGAATTGCATGCGTTACAGGAGATCCGAGAGAGCCATTTTACTTATTCCAGCGTCTCTCAGCCTGCACACAGCGATTCAATAACGTAGCTTTTAAAGGAACATTTTCATCGAAAACCAAAAACCTGCCAGAGCTGCATTCATTCAAGATTATGACTGACGTCGAGACGAACGTCGAAATCGAAGAGTCGAATGAGGAGGCGAGCGAACTGTTCATCGTCGACGACAAAACCGCTCGACAGAAGAAAAAAGCAGGAGGAATACAAAAGCAAGAACGCCACCAAAGCAGAGCAAGTTCTCTACGAGAATGAAAACGACATAGCTGGGGTAAATGAGCCAGAAATGCCGAAGGAGACAGAGAATGAATCTCCACCTGAAAAATCTGAAGCTACTGAGGGATGGACTGAAGATGAAAAAGACGAAAAGTCTCGCTTTGGAGAAAACATCAAGAAGAAAATGAATCGGAAGAAAACGCCAAAAGCAAGAAAACCAGAGCAAACTGTTCCACCGTCCATACCAATAATCGACCTGTTGCCTGATGGAAGTCCGGTTGGAGCAATACAGGAGCATGACGTCGGCGCCGACAGCAACATGGCTAAAGATATATTCACGTCGGAAGAGACAAGAGCTCGCGATCGAGTTCAGAACGACACGTACAAGGAATAATAAAATAAACCTAATAATAAACAAATAAACTAAGAACAAACTTTACACAGTACAGCCTCTGCCCTCAGACAAATTCTAGTAATGCACTGAGCAAAGTACAGTGGCTTCTTCACATATCTATTAACAAAGGATGCTTGTCGCTTTTCTACAATAGCATGCATACTATCCAAACCCGTCAGGACTCTGATATACTCGACATTATCTGCCTCACATGTTTTAAAAATTTTGCACACAACTACTTGAATCAGTCTGTCAAGAGCATTAAGATTACTTTTGTTTGGACATGTGGCTTCCATGCCATACAATACAAT
The DNA here is from genome assembly GCA_018105865.1 of Metaphire vulgaris. Taxonomy (NCBI): domain Eukaryota; kingdom Metazoa; phylum Annelida; class Clitellata; order Crassiclitellata; family Megascolecidae; genus Metaphire; species Metaphire vulgaris. The sequence continues at coordinate 15,995,845 of CM030845.1, read as the reverse complement.
AGGTAGACAATAGCTCTTTACCAGGTTAACGCATATCAATTCTGAAGCGGCAGCTCTGCGCGACTATACAAGCAATTAAACGTGCAAAAAGTTTTAATTTAGCTTCCGAAATAGATAACTCGAAGTGCCTGCCCTTTTTCAGTATCACTCCAAGATACCTAATTTCCTCCTTCAAAAACAGCCCATAGTGACTAATTTTGTCAAAAGCTTTCGAAATGTCAAGAGCAGAAATGATAGCTGTGCATGAATTTCTATTGAGATAACTTATTACCCCCCTCGATGTGTATAAGGCATCTGAGCATCCTACCCCAGTTTTTTTTAACCCAAACTGCAGGTCCGTGCTCCCCAAAAAACCCCCAAATTTCCCCAGTAATACATGCTCAAAAATCTTAGACACTACTGGACTCAAGGTTATGCGCCTATAATTGTCACACCTTGTAGGGTCTGCTGTGCAATTTTTTAGCAGAGGGATCATGATACCATTACCAAAACCTTCTGGCACATATCCTGCTTTCAACATTAGATTAAACAAATGAGTTATACAAGATAGTACAATTGGGTGTGCATACAGTAAATGTTCTATAGTTATCCTGTCAAACCCGGCTGCTTTGCCCAGCTTAATTTTACTAACTGCTATGCCCACTTCTTCAATTGAGATCACAGGACACTCTATACTCTGACTCCTATAGCCTGAGTAACAGCCCTCAAACTGCAGTTTGAGATTATCGTGCCAACTACTGTTATTGGGTGTGCAGGCAGAGCGAAAGAAATCTGCAAATGCATTGGCAATTTCAGGTTCGGTACAGGACCCATCCACAGTTTTAGCACAACTATTACTCCTTCCCCCAAAATTTATTTTTCCAGGACTTCCAAAAGGTAGCAAAATCTTTATGGACCTGATGCTAAACTTCATCTTTTAGTTTCTTTTCAGCAATGCATTCAATTTCCTTTCGGTAAAAAATGGAAATATCGATTTGAAATTTCGCCATTTTGTATTCCCTAGAGAAAGAGCCGGTGATTAGGCCTACTACTCTGAATGGAGATGGAAAGACCATTGTTCAAAAATATCCGTCACAAAATGAAGAACAACGTTTAATTTCTTTAGTTTCTGGTCACCTCATGATCAGCATCGATTCAATGGCAGAATTATTTTCTTGGATTCGAATCGTCGATGGAATCAAATTACCGTATATTTCCTGACTACGAAGGGGAAAATGAAGACAGTAGAAAGAAAATTGGTCTTCATCCTCTAAGACTTTATTATGACTAAGAAAAAAGGCAACTCGCAGGTCTCGGACTTTATGTAGTATTAGCCTAGGCCTAGATGTTTTCCCAATAAGTTTTGAATGACTTCAGTGTGTCGCTTGACTTATCAGCAATTTCGATTTGAAAATTCAAAAATAAATAGGTTTAGATACGACCAACATGTGTCAGCCGAATATTTTGTTTAGAATAATTAATTTAACCAAATATCTGCTTTAAGGAAAATATAAGATTTATAGTTCGCGAATATGTTTTTAATTCAAACAAAACTAAGTTTCCTAGAAGTCACACGATCTAGTTCGAATAAAACCATATTAATTGCATTATCAAATTACGTCTGTGTGATTAAGTCTCCAAACGCGACATGGCAGTTTCTCTCACTGCGAAGTACCAGAACCTGGAGTTAATTATGCCTACAGATTGTCTCAGTCTGCGTCTTCTTTAGCGCCTTCTTCGCTTGTTTTGCCTCTTTCTGAGCTTTGCACTATCGAGAGGCTGCTTCAAATGGGTTAGGGGTCGATTTAATCACAATTGGAAAGAGAGTCGCTAAATAAATAAGCCTATATGTACTGTTGCAATTGAAGTTGCACTATTTTAGAAATCAATTTAACTTCAACAAATTTATCCAAAATCTATAGAATTTTACCCCAAAAATATCATCTATTCTACACAAATGTACACATTTTAACAAAGTCAAAAATCTGAACTGAGAAGCGTAAGTTTCCACAATGGAAAAACCGCCATTAATGCAATCGCGTCATTGCGTCGTTTACGATTTCTTTCCTTTTTCTCTGAGGTCTGCTCGATTCCCGTCTCTCTCTCTCGCAATCCGACGCACACTTCGATAAGTACCAGGCGCATTTTTTCTTGTTCCTTAATGTTTAATGTCATCGGAGGGAATTTACCGGGAGGAAATGTCCTAGGAGAAAAATACGGAAGCGGGGAATTAACGGAGGGGGGAGAGATTTTCCTGGGGGAAATTTTCCGGATCCCGAGGGCTCGAAGCAGTTTAATCACGTCCGGTAATGGCAGGTAGCGGCGAATCTCCCGGATCCTACGTGACTGATAGTAACAGGTGCGAGTCACATTGTTTAAGTGACTGACAAACGAAAGTGACTCATCCAAAGAACACCGAGAAGACGTAGTTCGGTACAAGGAACAATGTCGGCATCTTCAATTGAAAACGGATTTCGTGGTATATATATATATATATATATATATATATATATATATAACTTTATTCGCAAACGCAGACAACATAAAAAAGACAGAAATGAAAAAAGAACAAACAACAGACTCTTAACTAACAATGAGATGCTTCCTTCTAGGTGTACTTAACCAGAGGAACTCAGTCTTAATTGCTGTACTGAGGGATAACCGATTTTCATCCGTCCACTGTCCGATCGAGGAAATACAGTCCGTGATACGAGACCGTAGTCGTTCGACGTCAGATGGAGTGCACGAGGAATAGGCCTGAACATCGTCGGCATAGGCGTGCGAAGTAAGCCCAAACGATTTGATGATTCGTCCTATGTCTGCCGCATATAGGACGGACAGTAGTGGGCCTAGTACTGATCTTTGCGGCACCCCGCTGAGAACACGGCGCGGATCGGACGTACGACCGTTCCAGCAAACCGACTGCCATCTATCTGCCAGATAGTCTCGAAGCCAAGATAGAGCAACTCCGTTTAAACCGTAGGTAAGTTCAAGGCGACGAACGAGAATGTCACGGTCTACTGTATCAAACGCCGCCCAGAGATCCAGGAGGCAAAGAAGGGCTAGCTGACAATTAGCGATCGCGTCAACGATATCATTATAAATACACAAGACCGCAGTTTCCGTAGTTTCCATTACGTTACATTACACACTGTCTTTTCTCCCTAAAATCTGATACATGATAAAACTGTGCTGTATGAATTCTTGATTAGCCTAATTATATTGGCATGTATGTTATATTTCTCCATTAGTTTCCATGTTCCTTCTCTCCAGATAGCACATGACCAAATCTTCATTAAATTCTAGTTTTTTTCTCAACGAGCTGTCGAAAGACAAATATTTGGTCAGAGCATTCTCTTCCTTTCCTGAATCCACACTGGTTTTCCCTGAGAGTTTCATCCACTGTATCCTTTATTCTGTCTAACATGACTCTGGTGAAAACTTTCCCTGGTACACTTAAGAGGCTGATTCCATTGGCATTGTTTCATTTCTTTCTGTCTCCTTTCTTGTGTATTGGTATTATAATTGCATTTCTCCAGTCTAATGATGCTTTCTCGGTTTTCCATACTGCTGTTATGACCCGATGTAACCATCTGATAGTATACCACCAGTGTTTTGGAGCATTTCTGCTGTGACATTGCAGAGTCCTGGGGCTTTGTTTTTTTCTAATCTGTTTCTCTGCCATTTCTACCTCTTTCACTGCCATATCTCTTCTTCACGTAACTCGTTCTCTAATTTACATCTTTCGTCTGATTTATCTATTTCATTAAATGTTTATTCTGTATTGGTAGGGTTTTCTCGATTTAATAGCTCATCAAAATGTTGTTTCCACCTGGCCATGATCTGTTCTATTCCTGTTAATACAGTATTTTTCCATTTCTCCGTTTCTATCCTTTACTGGTTTAATGTTTATTAACTTTGCAATTGTGTCTCCACTTAGATTGTGGACATTTGCAGAGTCCTTTTGCCATCTCCTCCTGTGTAAGCATCTTCGCCTGATTAGCCTAGTTGTCAATTATTACCTGCTGCAAAATACTGAAAAGTAAATGTGAATACCACGTAATCTATTAATTGTGATATTGCTGTAACGCCCGGGTAGGGTGGAGTGAAAAACGTTTTTCTCAATAATGTAAATCTAATAGTTTGGAAAAGTTGTGTCATGTTGTAAATAGAAACTGTGCCAAAAATTGCTGAACTGGATTAATGTCTTGAGCCTCCCCAAGCATCCTCAAGTTTCAGTAGGCCTAATATTGGTAATGGGCAATTTTATATGTTGCTGCCTAACAAGTGAGTAACTGCGCAATTGTGCAATGCGTATACTTGTTGTAAAAATTAATAAATTCTTGCGCTATATATCATTATTTGTATTTAGGGATTTCTCAAAGTTACTATTTAGGGAGAATATTCAGCGGAGGCTATAAACGAGATAGTTAAGGTCAGTGTTGGGTATATTACTTTTGCAAAGTAATTAGTTACTGTTACCTGTTACTGGGTTTAAAATGTAATTTGTTACTATTACTTGTTACAAAATTTCAAATGTAACATGTTACTGTTACTGTTACAGCCATATAAGTAACAAAATTACTTTTCTGTTACAACCAGCTATAATCGTTTTCAATTGGTATCACGAACAATTTAAACGGTTTATACAGAATACAGATGACTACACAAGAACTGTACTTTCAATACTAAATTAGCTGTCATGCATGGTATTAATCACATTAATTGAGATTATCGTATTCCAATGTCAATACGAAATAATGGCAGCAACAGTTTTAGTTTGTACAGCTAAATGCCACACCAGCAGCACATAGTTAACATAACATGTCAATGTCATATCATGTCTCATGACTCATGTCTCATACCAACCAATCATTAATTCGTCAATTGCCAGATCATTAAATACTATTTCTCATGTGACAGACACTTGAACAAAGCAAGCATGCAGCAAAGATAATGTCAATGTTAACGAGTCAGAAATTGCCTATTTGCTCTCAGTAATGCCTGCCACTCAAAGTGGAAGACGGTGCGTTTTTTCCGTAAATAGTTTATGCAGACATCACAGTGCGTGGGTGCATTTTCCACATGCATTGGGATCAAACCAATTAAGTACGTAATGTATCTAAGTTAGCAAATTGAATTGCAATCCAATAGAATTTAGAACCATATAGATTATAGACGACAATTTCAAAAAGTAACATTAAAATAAATAGTACAAAATCTGCTACTGTTACTTCAAAAAAGTAACTATTACTGTTACTTTGCTACAAGATTTAATATGTAACAATTCCCGTTACTTGTTACTCAAAAAAGTAATTGTTACAGTAATGTTGTTACTTGTAATTTGTTACTACCCAACACTGGTTAAGGTTGAGGTGTCTATGAAACGAAGCAGTGTTTGGAGAGCCATTTTTAAGAGTCAGTTTCAAAAAGAGTTGAATTTCTTTGGAAGAAGGCTTCTATTCCCACTGTCTCACACACTAGGGTTCTGCAGTTGATTAAGTCTTTCCATGACAATTATATGAACCTGTTAAAGCCCTTCAAGATAATGAGAGACCAACCATCCTATCAAAATAAACTTGAGGACTTTCGATTAGACTGCAGAAACAAACTATTTGATATATCTGCATGTAAGTGCTCAGACTTCAGCCACTGTGCCTGTGTGAAGGAAATGAAGGTGCCTGTAAAGGAGCGCGACTTTTTGTTGGATCAGCGAGGTGATCGTAGAATGGCCATGGAAGGGATTGACATCACGGAATGTCGGAATATTCTGAAGAGGTTGGCACAAATTAAGACATTCAGAGCTCTCCAAGGTTTCTGCATCACAGCCATCCACAAGTAGGCAAACAGATGCTCCTGTTGAAGTTATCAGTAATGAAGATGCATGTACACGGTGATCACGAAAATCGGGACCCCCTAGATTAATGAATATAACTCAACGAAAAGTCAACTAATATTCAACAAAGTTGTAGTACGTGTACTTTAGATAGTTCTAATGATATTCCACTCATAATTTGTGTTCAAACGGTCCGCTATTTGCTGCAATACACGCACGAAGACGCCTACGCAATTGCTTGAATGACGCATCAATGATGCCTTGATCAATCTCGTCCCACACTTGCATGATGCGTTGTCACAGGTCCTCAATATCACGGACTTTCGTTCGGTGAACGCGTTCCTGCATAACACTCCAAATTTTTTAATCCACCGGATTAAAATCCGGGCTGTTGGGTGGCCAGAGAGTAGGCGGAATGAAGTCCGGCGTTTTGTTACCTAACAGTTCAACTGTCTCTCGAGCTCTGTGTGCCGGTGCGCCGTCCTGTTGGAATGTGTAATAATCTGAGAAAGTTCGGGTGTCCGGCAGCAGTCCCTGCATCAGTAGAACGTCTCTGTAATACTGTCCGTTAACTTTCACCCCCGGCTCGACGAAGTGAATAGCTGTTCGACCGAGTGCTGAAACACCAACTGATACCATTAAGGACTTGGTGAAAGTCGGACGAGCACGCAGAAGACGAGCGCCAGTGATGTCCTTCTTTCTTGTACCAGCTGCAGCGTAGAGGCGAAATATTTTTTGAGGATCGAGACTGCCTCCTAGGCCTACTATAATTAAAATTTCAGCATGATTGGTCGAAAGGTTGTTAAGTTATACTCATTAACCTAGGGGGTCCCGATTTTCGTGATCACGGTGTACTTCAGATAGTGATTCACCTGATAATGACAACTATGATCCGCCAGGGATTTTACGTTGAGAAACTCAGAGTAACAAAGAAAACTTCATCACAAATGCGAACTTCTCTGCCAAATGTGTCTTTAATAGCTGACATGCATGCTTTATCAGACAAGGCAGCAGCTGCCATATCTTCGGCGTGTCTTCAAGACATTGGACTCTTTATAAAGACAATAAAAACTTCATCATAGACAGAAGTAAAGTGAGAAGAGAAAGAAAAAGAAACAGAACTGAACTGAATGAAGAGGAGGACTGCACTGTTATAGAAGATATTTCTTTCGATGGAAGGAAGGATAAACACTAGTATCTGAGAAGAAAGATGGGATACATCATATGAAAACTGTAATTGAGGAGCATGTGACAATTGTTCAGGAGCCAGGATCTAAGTATGTTGATCACATGTCACCGGGGAAGGATCTGCTATTTGCATCAAAAAGTGTATTGTGAACTTGTTAAAAGAGAAAAGAGCTGACTTACAGAAACTGGTTGCTATTGGTTGCGATGGTATTGTAACTAATACTGGGAAATCAGGAGGTTTTATCAGGTTGTTAGAAGAAGTAGGGAGACCTTTGCAGTGGCTTATTTGCCAGCTTCATGCAAATGAGCTTCCACTTAGACGTTTGTTTGAATATCTCGATGGGTCAACTACAGGACCTAAAGGAATTTCTGGTCCACTTGGTCAGCAGCTACAAACTTGTCAGAACTTTCCTGTTGTTGGTTTCGATGTCATTGAAGGAGAGATGCCAAATGTAACATGTGAAGACTTAAGTACAGATCAATAATACACAATAAGCGCTTTATTGCATACCCAAATTTTAGTTGCTTTTCGTGAAAAAATCTGGTCATTTGGAAAGCTGTAACAATTGGTGACTGTCTGCATTACGCAACCCAGGGAAACTCGCACATGCAAGATGGCTTACGACAGCTAATCGAATCCTACGTTTATATGTAGGGACGGTCAGCCTAACCAAAAATTTAAAAATACTAGCAATTTATGTTACCAAAGTTTATACTCCAGTCTGGTTTGATATCAAAAATGAAACCATCTTGCAAGGATGGAGGGCGCCACCTTTGGAAGACAATTTCATTATAACGATACCTTCCTGTAGAACTTAAATTGGTAGTTGATCCGACAATCCAGAGAAACGGTTACTTTGTACATGAAGAGAATCTACTGCTGGCAATGTTATCAGATGCACAGCAACATACAGTATCAGAGAGCTAGCGCTATGAAGAATAATTAATGAAAGCTAGACGTACTTCAGATAAAACACGAATTCGAAAATTCGAAATTCCAGTGCTCAACTTAGATGCTGCCAGTTATATTGACTTAAGTTAATTAACTGGAACCAGAAACAACTATCAGCTCCTCCTCTGCTTTCTAACCTCTCAGGCCAGGACATTTCTTCCTTGATAAAGAGCACGGATCAGCAGTTAAACTTTCAGAGATTTACGTGCCATTTAGGGCTGCGCTAACCGAGTAGTTTAGGAGTCGAGTAGGAGTCGAGTAGCTTAGCGAGTACTCGCGTAAAACCGGAAATACATGATTTGCAAACGTTACACGTCACATAATGCTTATTATTTGCCTCATGGTCCTCATTTAACCAAAGCATAACATTAGATACAGTTATATGTCAATTTTTCGGATATTCAAGCGTTTTCAAATTTAGTATAACAGAAGTTACAGAACAGAAACTATTTTACCGGTACTGGCAAAAAATATGAGGTCTTCACTAGAGTTGGCCCACTGTGGACAACATCTTAACTAACTGGGGCATAACGAATAAGAATAACCTAAATAAGACTGATTAATAATTATTTGTAGCAAATAACGGTAGGCCAAATTTAAATGAAATTCTTTGGTTATTCTTTATTTATCTATTTTATTCTTTGTTTAGTTATTCTATGCGAGTACTCGACTCCAAAAAAATTACTCGGCTCCAAATTTGAGTCGAGTACTCGCGTTACTCGAGTTACTCGGCGCAGCCCTATAGTGCCATTCTCAGGCAACTGAGAGATGCGTGAAGCTAGTAGCTGAAGCCAGTGCTGCAGTATATGGCCCAATTGCAAGAGAAGGACACATCAAGTGAAAGCATGAATCTCGCAGGCTCATGCCATATTTTAACACAAAATCAGACTTCACGAAAAGCAACTAAAATTTGGGTTTGCAATAAAGCGCTTATTGTGTATTATTGATCCGGTGTGGACTGTACTTAACATATAATGAGACATAACGAGCTTTACCACAGCACTATAGGCCTATGCTTATGTAAGTCGTAATAGAAAATGTTAGTAATTCTTTTTACCTCTTTACAAAGCAGTTTTGGATAATTGAGTCGTTTGTATTATTAAAATAATACTTGAACGCCGCAATGACACGCTGGTCTTTAGAATGCAATGAGCCAGATATTGTCGCGGGCGAAAACCTTCGCAGACAATCAGCCTGGGATCGTCCATTGGTTGAGAGAGACATTTTCCACTTAAAATCCACCATCACCTCTGACTTCCATCAAGCCAGAATCAACGCCATCACCGCGCCGCATTCAGGAGATTGGCTGTTCTGCCTCCCCATCACAGCCCTAGGCTTGAGACTCGACGATGAAGCAGTTCGGATAGCGACTGGCTTACGCCTAGGAGTGGACCTATGCGCACCACATCTCTGCTGCTGTGGAATGCCCGTGACCTCCGATGGATCTCATGGCCTATCATGCCGACTGGGTCCGGGTCGAATAGCCAGACACGCCGCCTTAAACGACGTCATCTGGCGCGCGCTTTCTAAAGCTGGCATCCCTTCTAGAAAAGAGCCGGTCGGATTGACTCGTTCCGATGGCAAACGTCCTGACGGCCAAACTCTCATCGCGTGGGAGAACGGAAAATGTCTAACTTGGGATGTAACAGTCATCGACACCCTGGCAAGCTCATACAGAGCCGTGGCTGCTCAATCGCCAGGCGGCCCATCGGAAATAGCTGCAACAAGAAAGATCGACAAGTATGTCAATGCACTCCCAAACTACGCATTCGTTCCTTTGGCGTTCGAAACGCTGGGCCCTATAAACGTAGAGGGTCTAACTTTCATCAGACGAATCGGCCGTCTCTTGTCGCAGCTGTCAGGTGATCACAGAGAAACGTCATTCTTACTGCAGTTGATTTCAGTGACTATCCAACGATTCAACGCTGTAGCCTTCCATGGGACGTTCTCGGAATTTCAATCGAACTCGGAATTATGCGGTGACGGCGGTTCTGTGCTCGATGACTTTCTCGGTCACGGGGATGTTGACAGTAGTGATAATCAAATTGAAGATTTGTGCAGTGTAAAGTCATTGGCATGTTATACGCATGTGCATAATCTTGATACGTCAGAATGTGAAAGAGATCAGTCTCGTCCGATCCACAACAGCGCCGCAGGCCTTAGTGATCCTTTGGTCGAGCAACGAGAATCACAAGAGAACAATCTAGATTTTTCATCTGAAATTACTCATGAAAATAAAAAGAGAGCAGAAGTAATTGCCCAAAATTACCCAGAGGGGCTCGAATCGGTGACCGTCTTGTCAGTCTTAAATCTAGCCCAGAGACAGCATGGCTATTTGCCAATATCAACACGCAAACTATTTGTTGAAAACGACACGAATGAGAAAATGTCGAATGCAGTGGTTGGGGTCAGCGTTAACGACGTCAATCATCGCGAGTTCGTCACAAAGTTTTCCGCTTTTCTTAAAAAGTCAGTTCCAATGGTAGTCCCATTCTCTAATACAAAGCTTCGATTTCCTGCCGGATTTCGAATCATTATCGAAGGATTTGCTCGCAAGGTTCTCCGAGATCAATCTAACGACATCTTTGCCTACAGATCCATTTACTTCGACTGTTCACTGCAGATCAGAGCAGAAAGTGGTTACAATTCCGTTGAAGTCGGCGCAAAAGAAAAGAATTACACATACAACAGTAGCGCTATTAAGAGAGCGAAACCGGAAGCGCAGTCGAGTTCAGACAACGAAGCTGTCGCCCTCAAAATCCAAACCAATTACAGTCTGAATTGCTCTAGAAAGATTACACTGGAGATGATACAGAACAGATCGGCCGTCAAAAATCAATCGGTGTTCCGAGGTCATCGAGACCGGAAGTCTATGGGACTCAAGGAAGAAGCGGGGACAACTCAACGGAGACGCTCAGCAAGGCTAATTTCATCACGCGAGCAGCATCAACAACCGGAGCAACAGCAACAGCTGGTGCTACAGCAACAGCAGCAGCAGCTACAACAACACGGAATTAGTTTAGACCATTTTCGCCAGAAATCAAGCAAATTGGTCGGATTTTTGGGGCGCCGAATGGAACTCTCCGAGATTGGGGAGAAGGTCTTCGAGGCGCAATGCATTCTGAAGCGCAGAACGCGAAAACGAAAATTCGAATACCTGGTGAAATGGAAAGGTTGGAGCAGCAAATATAATTCCTGGGAACCGGAGGAAAACATTTTGGACAGTGTGCTGATTGAAGAATTTCAAGAGAAAGTCACTCCAGTGTCGGGAGCATCATGGCGGCCCTCGGCTGCAAGAGCAAAACACAAAGCGGTCGTTCAGCCCAACAACAACGGAAGCTCCGCTGAACCTCCCGAGGGCGAAAAACCCCGGGGCCAACTGGCCCCACCGTTGGATTAGGGGCAGCAATTTCGCCCTCGCCCCCTAGCGACCGCTGGCTTTGTCTTTGTAGAACTGATATCGAGACGAAATAACAAATAACTATTAAATCCAGCAAAATCAACACTTGTTCGTCTTAAGGATTCTAAGATTATTAAAATAACACAGTTGTACGTAAATGTATAAGGCCTATACGCCAAAATGCATTAATTGCACAAAATGCCCAAACTTCATCGTCTCTGAGGAGGCTCTTAACGTTCATTTAAAAATTCAAAATTTTCACTGAACAAATAATCACTGATACCTTGCACAACTTTCCCCCGCTATTAGAATTTTAAATTCGAAAATTTTTAAAATTTCGTACTTTTCACTCCACCCTCAGTGTAACCTATGCTGAGAATTTGATGTGTTGTTTGTGCGCTTTTATCTGAAAGTCTAGTCATTAGAAATAATAACACAATTGAAGAAAATAACAATTGTGCACAGTAGGCCTATAGCAGGATTTGCCTAACGATAGAGTTGATATTCGCAATCAAGAACAATAGGCTACTTACTACTTATAGACTAAAGATTTTCATTGAGTTACGAAACGCGTGGTTTCATGTAGGAGCAGTAACATATGTCTCTCATACAGTGCATAGCTTCAGGCTACGGCCGGTCCGACGCTATCCTATACAACGGTAGAATATCACCAATTGAATTAAAAAGACATCACCGTCTTCGTGTTCAGCAATTACCAATCAATACCTTACATGAAAACATCATCTTTCTTCACTATTTTATTCTTCACTTACCACCTCTCACACTCATTTACCCCAAAGCAGCTGCTATCGTACTAATTAAACCGTAGCAACTGGCCTCTCCCACTCCACCGCGCCCCCTTATCGATATTTGCAGTCACTGAACGAAAAATGCATACCTGCATTTCCGATCTAATTAATAAAAGCGCTCCTATATTCGCAATACCGCGTTCATAAACGACAGCATTTCAGACAGCAACCACAATCCGCCTCATTCTCCAATTGATCCTGCTTGAAAACCCCATTTCTCCTGCATGCATAATAGCATATCCACCATGAAGAACTATACTAGCCTCATTTCACTCGCCTTCGTCCGCCTTCTGGGATGAAATCTGTCATCATCAGTCCACAGTCACGGCCGGCAGATCGCACCAAGTTGATGCCATAACAGTCTCAGGCGACCGCCATTACCCGCCAGTGTCTCGAGTCAACTCCTCCTCCCAGGGGCGGCGCTAGGGGGTTGGGTCCGCGGGTCCGGAACCACCCAGTCTCGGGCAGGGACACCCGAGCAAATCGTGCAAATCTGCAGAGACATTATGATTTGGGGTGGGGTGATGCGGAGGGGTAGTCTGAGCCTGGTCCTGGTTGTGTAGATTACATTAGACCCACCCAGCCAACAAAACCCAGCGCCGCCCCTGCCTCCTCCTCTTTTGCATTTTACTCGGTGTTTCAAGAATTTTGCGTTAAATAAATAAATAAACGAGAAAAATTTCAGTAAATGCGCATTCTTGCTGCAATAAACATACATAAATTAAGCTATTGCAGCGTTTAGTAATCCTTAAACATTACAGTAATTCGAAAAACCCAATTTTGTCAAAATTAAAATCATCATCGCGAATTATGAAGTGTAATTTTTCTTTAAAACGGGTATTTCATTTCATTATTTTAGACAATATATCCGTCTGGCAGATTTGGATCGTAAATAAACGGATGTTAGCGCTATGTCTGAATTTTAAATTGCAATTGCGTGTATGCTGTTGACAAATCAAAGGATATGCTGGTGTCAATTAAAACATTTTGGAAAAACAGTTACTGATCCATTAAAACCGCTGACGACTAGAAGTTGCTTTTTATCTTTGTCATAATAAAGCCGCTGAGGATAACGAACATTTGTCTTTCCACTGACTTCATATTTCCTTTCTTTGTTAGGAATTAGAATCGTATTCCAACGAAGATTCGAATCCAAGAGGACAACTCTGTCATTGTAATAATCAGCCACGAGCACTCGATCGTTTGAATCGATGCTGAGGTAACCAGAAGATAAAGAAATCAAACGCTGTTCTTCATTTTGAGGCCGATACTCGTGAACAATGGTCTTTCCATCATGACTTAGAGAAGTAATCATCGACTCGTTCTTATTGCTTAGTAAATGCAAAATTACTAAATTTCCTATCGATGTTTCCACTGCATGAACTGGATTTTCAATGATGTGATGAAGAGAAATTGAAAGACGAAGTTGAGCATCGGGTCCATAAACTCTCAGACTGGGCGAAGGCTTCCTACTGACCATCAGTAACTGACCAATTTTTGACATAGATATGGTTAATGGCTGAAAGTCGTCTGGTAATTCTAGCCATTCGATTTCGTTTTGCTTTGTTTTCGAGTTCTGCTTAATCTTCCAAACACATGCATTAGGGTTTCGATGAATGTCAAGAATGTAGATAGCGTTTTCTTTCTCGTTGGAGACAATATCTTTTGGTTCTTTGATTTCTTTCAATTGGAATTTTCGCAAAAGAACAAACGGATATCGGCTATCGAAAACTTTAATTTCTAGATCGCGGTATAAGCAATAGAATTCATTTCTCAATTTAGTCACTCCAATAGTTCTAACTTGTTTGTCATCCTGTTCATCAATTGCCTCCAAAGATTCGTCAAATATATGAGGAAAAACTGCAATGGAAGTATAGAAAATAATTTGAATACCCAAGAAACATCTAGGAATTTATAAATAAATGTTAGAACATTATTTATTATGCTAATTGTCCTATTTGTTGGTAATACACAACAGTCTTTGAGAAGACCTTTTTCCTTTCAATCAGTTAATAGTATAAAAATTAAAATCAGGCAAGTTACAATAAATTTTTACATATACATACTGTATGCCATTCAGGGAACAGTTTTATTTCAACATTAATAAAAATAAGTAATATTTAATCAAGCGAATAAATGAGCATAGCTGCATGTGTGCACTAACAACAGCGGCGCATTATAAAACTATTAAATTAATATACAGGGTGTAAAAGTAAAAACTGGACCCTGTTTGACATTTAATACTGTATCTCAGCCGCGCGTGTAGCGATTTTAATAATATTTATAGGCCATATACCTGAGAATGTTTCTGATGTAATTGCCAAATTTCATGCTGATATCTCTAGAGTTTGCTAAAATATGGCCAAAAACTAAAGAACGTTGGGTGATGGAGCAGGAGGTCGCGGGTTCGAGTCCCGTAGGAGCCCTAAAGGTCGACTCAGCCTTTTTCGTGGTGGTAAAATGAGGAGCAGTGGTACAAAACAGGTACGCTACGCAATACACTAGCCTCGTATCCGTGGCATTGCACGCCTGGCTGAGGACTATAACAACGGAGATCAGCGCCGCCCTATGAGCCTGTGAGGCTCGGGAAGGACTTTGACTTAGACTTTTGAGTCATATTTTGCATAACATGTTAGTGCACATTGATTATCGCGCAAATATCTATATTAATTATTACGAGTTCTCTTTAAAAATTGTCTCAGCCTGTGAGCTGATGAGCGAATTGAGTATATTAGGTCTTTAGTATTTTAAAATGTTAAAGTAGTTCACGATGATTAGAAAAATCAGTAACTTAGGAAAGTATGAACATCTATAGAAATCAAATTCAAACGGTTATTAAGTTTTTCTCTTGTCAGTGACTTGTTTTTAATTACGTTTAAAGTTATAATCATTTTCTAAGATGCGGAAAAACTCGGGTGAATCCAAGTAGAAACTGCAATTGTGATAAAATCTGTTTTATCGATCGAGTGAACTTATAGACGAAAGCACTCACCGACTGCTTCTCTATTCAGTTGATCAATGTCCACATTAACCCTTATTTTATTTAAACTGTGAGGATCTTCTTCTATTAAGTGACAGAATGGATGGCGAAGATATTTCGATTGCTGCGACTCTTTAGTATCAGACGATTTGCACCAAATCCATCGAACATAGTCTCTGTCTTCCATTGAACCCAAAATCTCAGTTCCCGAATCTTGGAAGAAGCGGTTGATTTTTTCGTCTTTAATTGGACCTCTGTTGCTCATTTCAACTCTCACAGAATCTGAATTAATTAAATAATTAGTTAATCGTACGTCATTGATTATACTTTGTCACAAACTCTGACTCCTGGAATTTTTCTACGTAACCTTAAGACTTATTTATTTACCATCGGATATTCGTAGTTTTGTAAAACGCTCTTGTCTTTGGCCACTTTTGCCATGCTTATTGCGCTATAGAAATCGTCTAGCTAATAATAATAATAATACTGTCATTGCCATTTGGCCAATGTGAACAGGCATTGCAACTCTAATCATTAGGGTGGGTCGAACGGTTGTTGCCATAGCCAGACAATAATAAAAAGATGCTCCCTGATCTGCTGATCAAGAAAAACCCCCATTTCAATATATTATTTTTATGTCTAGGGGTCCCAACTTTGAAAAAACTGCATATGAATAATATGTATATTGCATATTTCTTTACAAAGCAATGACTTATTAACAATAACTGCACTAACACAGTTGCTGGGATATTATAAACTGTTATGTTGAATATTTTGATAGTTTGTGTTACATTTTGTAAAAAAATAGATGTCTACTATTAGAATAATACAAACTTTTCTGCAATATCCTTCATAATGTGGTCCACTTCTTGGCCCGCTAGTGGGTTCTGTTTGATAAATGCAAGCTATTTGTTTTCCTTTCATGCCTATAGCAACCATTGTATTTATGAATTTAATGATGATCATTTCATGGTTTTAGAGGTGAATTGTTCTTAAACAATGGCAAGCTCTAGTACATGAAGTAAAACTCAACATTCAGTATTTGGTTTCCCAAACGAAGTAACCAAAACTGTGCTGCCAACATGTGAATATATTCTAAGAGCATGTTATTTTCACCAGCAAAATGAGAGGCATAAGACTGCTAATGATATTGAAAAAACAGTTGCATCAGAGGTGATTGAGATATATAATAAGGCCAGCATACCTACTCTTGCATTTGATAGCTCAGTTAAAAAAGTGAAAAGGCTATTTGAGAAAGGGAATGATCTGCAGAAATATCCTGAATCAAAAAAACATATAAGACATATCAAGAAGCCCTCTCAAGTTGTGGAACTCTGTTTGATATTTGTACATGCAAATGTGTTGATGCTGGCATTGTTGACAGAAAAGATTGTAAATGTTTTCCAAGGCAAGATTCCTATAATTGAGTGGAATTTCTGGGTTGATCAGAAAACTATTAGAAAAATGGTAATTGGCAAGATTGATCCAGTTGCATCAAAGGCTGAAACAACTGGAAGACAGAAAAAGAAAATTAGCAAAATTTGAAGCCAAAACAAAAACAGAATTGGATGAAAGCAGACACTGCTTTAGAAGAAATTTGAAATTAATTACAATTCAGAAAACAGTTCAAATGACCCTTGCAGTGATGTCAGTTACATGGACAATGAGGAGACAGAAGAGGAAGATAGTGACAATCAATCCTGTTTTTAGCAAAATAGACATCAGTATCCTGAACTCTGCAAAGCCATTGATAGAGCAAAAGTCAGCAATCGGGATGCTTGTTTGATTACAAATGCTGTCTTGAAATATCTGGGATTGTCATCTGAAAATGCGCTGAATCCAATCAAGCTGCGACGTCATTGTTTGGCGAGTCTTTTCAGTTGAGGCTCACAAAGAGGAATTGAAGGAATTGTTCGTCTTGGTTTTGATGGCAAGGTGATTCTTCCATGGAGCAATAATTCAAAGGAAAAAAAATCAAGATAGTTGCCAACTATAGAAAGCAAATCTGATTTTCTATAATAGTTAAACTGCAGCACTGTGGCATACATATGATTTTGTTCTTACTTGGCTAGTTTTCTTCAATTTAGAAGATGTTAAGCTGTGTCTGGAATATTAGTCAGTCAGAATAATGTATCTTGTTAATACTGGTAATGACAGACTGGGTCGGAAAATGCATAAATTTAGTAAAATTGACTTCGTTTTAATCAAAGTTGCTGGAAAATTCATATGCAAAATCTGTTTTTGATAACTTATTTACTTTAATATGGAGCATCGATTTCCGTTTGTCTGGAATGTGAACTCTAAAATTTTGTACTTTTCCACCCACCCTACTAATCATGGAATTTTAAAGTAATTTAGAAAGTAAGCAGGCCAAATAGGTAATCATAATACACTCTCTTGAATGACGCCAAATATTTCTTCCGAGGGTATTACAAAAACTGGATGCCTGTTTTGTTGACATTAAAAAGTGGTTGAATCAAAATCACCTCAAACTGAACGACTCTAAGACCTAATTCATCATTCTTGGTCATAGAAAGCAAACTTCCAGAGTCGACATTGACGAAATTAAGCTGGGGGAGGTCATCATAAAGTGTAAGCAAGTGGTACGGGACCTCGGTGTGATCCTCGATGAGAACTTAACCATGGCTGATCACATCAGCAAGGTGGTCTCCGGCAGCTTCTTTCAACTGCACCAGTTACGATCTATCTTGGACTCGCTCACGCCCGAGACTACTAAAACTCTGATCTATGCGTTCGTCTCTTCGCGCTTGGACTACTGTAACAGTCTAATGGCACACATCACCGAGAATCAACTAAAACGGTTGCAATTACTACAGAATGCGGCATCACGCCTGGTCACCCGGAAGACGAGGCGGCATCATATAACGTCAACACTCAGGGATCTCCACTGGCTTCCTATCAATGATCGTATTCAGTTCAAGACAATAGCAATAGTGGACAAATGTCTCTGGGCGGAGGCACCTGAATATCTAAGAAAATACTGCCAGCTATACTTCGAGACTACTGTATAACCGGAATCGATCGTTCACCACTAGGTCAGGTCAATCACAACCCGAACTCTAAGAGTTCCCCAAACTAACACCAAAATCGGAGACCGCTCATTCTGCGCACTGGGTTCAGCCCTCTGGAACGTCTTGCCATCATCATTGCTACGAGATGAAACTGTATCACGTCCGATATTTCTAAATCGTCTTAAAACCTCTGCTTTTTAACAATCAGCCGAGGCGCATTAGGTTTAATCGCGCCTTTGAATGTTGAAATGAAATGAAATGTAAGAAAAATATGATATTGCCTCACTAGCTATCCTAATTAAATAAATTTTGGTTGACAATTCAACAGAAGCACATACTTCCACAATTTCTCATTGCTTTGGGAATCCAATATCGCTTCGATAGTCGCAAATATTCGATGAACAGATTTAAGTTGTTCTCATTATTGCAATCCAGAGCGAGTGACAAATCAGCTGGTTTAAACGAAGACTGCATTTTCTTTACAGTAAAGGATTTCCTTGCAATAAGTAGACACTGAATGTCACTCAACAGGTCGAGCCGTTTAAATCTGCTGGCATAAATTCGAAGCAGAGTCCAATTCTCTTCAATGAATTGATGAATGCTTCTCAAATATAATGAAATAGAATTTCTCTTTTCGTAAATATCTGCAACACATATAAAAATAGAATTTGACCTGGTTTTTCATTCCATTGCCTACTTGGCCCACGATTTGGGGCAATTCGTTGTCAAAATTTGTAGGTCTGCATCGGTTCGGACAATTTTACGAATCAACGAAAATACATTTTTGGAATCCCACATCAAATAATATTATTATCTTTTGTAAAAGGAAATATATCTAATAAAATCAAAATTGTGGGTGAATGAATGATTTGGGAATTTTAAAAGTAAATGTCTACTATTTCAAAGTCGCAGTAAATTACAGATAGATTGTATCTCATTCGCGGTTTTGCCAAATTTCCAAAAAGCATCATGGTTTTGCATTACATACACGTTTTCATACACATATTCATGAATACGTGCAAACTCGTGCGTCCATGCATCCATGTATAGTATATAGACCTATATCCATGCATTGATGCTGTCATAATCAGGCTGCGATTATGATTTTATATCGTGCATTCCTCTAACACTTTGGGAAATTTGATTTAATATGTTGAGTGCTGTCGATTTCACTTATAAAATTGCACTTGCAAACCCTGACTTGCAAAGAAATGGCATTAGGCTATGCTTATAAGAAGGCAGATAGTTTTTGAGCCAAAATCTTTGAAAACACCAGAAGAAATTAATTTAAATTTTCAAAGTAAATTAAACATCGTAGACGTATACTGCATTTAAAGCCGTCAGACTGGTGGAACAAAAGCACGAATAGGTCTACTCTCGAAACATCAAAACACCAGCAAACGCCGTGTAAATGGACTTTGCTGTTGCAACGTTAGTTGTCGATATTTCAAAATTGATTCTTCTTGTTAAAGTCATGCCATTCTCAATGTCTCATTTAGCTCTTTAAAGTGTAATTACAATATCTACTGTTTTCGGAGAGTGAGACAATGGCGCCTGTTTCTAGCATCGAACAAGAATATACCTGTCATTTTACCTGACAAATAAGACCAACGATCCCTCTTGAATCTTCGATTAATCAATCTTTTAAACCAACAGCAGCTGACTTCTGCTAATTGCTTGAAATTTTCAGCTCTTGCATCGTTGATTATGTCGTCTCTTTTTACTTGGACAAGACCTGCCTTTCGAAGGATAACGTCCAATAGTTCAAAGGGGAGACTGCCAATCTGAAATGATTCAATGAAGCCTTTATCATAGTGAAGAGATTAGTAGTAGAAAGTTCTAATGAAATGATCATAAGCATCTTTAAAATTCAAGTTCAGCGCATCCCTAAACTTCTCCTACACCATGCAACTTCAACTGAAAGGTGCAATTGCATGCAGTAATATCTGCCTGTCGCAGAATTATGGTTAGCATCAGACTTGGAACCGGGTCACATTTTAGACCCGGCGACCCAGTGACCCGAAATAAATGTGACGCCGTGACCCAATGACCCGGTGACCCAGTCAGGCCCTCCGAGAGAAATTCCGGGCCTCTGTGCAGAATGGCCGGCGGGTCCCGAAAAAATTAAAAAAATTGCTGACGACCCTTTTTTCTTGTCATTGGTTTAACCCAATTTAACCGACACGATGTCATGTTGCAACTCTCGAAAACTAGTGATGACCTTGACGTGATGACCCTGGTCACTCTTTCTCACACTCAGTAGCGTCATTTCACACTTTTCTTCGGGACGAGATAATTTTTTGGTAAAATTTGGCCAAATTTTGGCAAATTATGGGCAAACTTTGGGCAATTATAGGCAAATTTTGGGCAATTTCTGGACCAATTTTGTCAAATTTGAAAATTTTTGCGATTTTTTGCAAGTTTTAGACAATTTTTGCGATTTTTTGCACATTTCACATTTATTTATTTACCTAATACGTTATTTCTTCATTTTCCTTGGGGGGCCCGCCTGCCCCTTCCTCAAATGACGCCCCTGTCCACACTGTTTCTTTTGATGCTTTTGATGTCCTCAGGTCAGGGCCCCCTTTTACTCGCCGGGCACCCTTTCTTTAGTGTTATTATTGGTATTATTATTAATTATGAATATTCATCATCGGCCCGGGCCCCCTCCAGACCGCCGGGCCCCTGTGCACTTGCCCCCCCTGCCCCCCGCTCTCGGAGGCCCTGGACCCAGTCACAGGTTCTAATATTTGAATATTTATCAATAACGTCAATTAAACTTTGTCATCACACCATGGAATTTTTCATTACATTTTATAACATTCCATAGCGTAATAATACCAATATCCCTCAGTAATAAAATCAATTACTTGTATCTGTGGACCTAACTAACATCAAGCGGACAGTTTCTTCAGCCTTTCTGGGATTGATCAACCTGCATGCCTAGCATATGAAGATTTTAATTAATCGGGTCATCTTTATGACCCGGAGACCCGATGACCCGGTGGACAAAGGTGACCCGAATGGCCCATTGACCCAGTGGTCCGGTTTCAAGTCTGGTAAGGATTACAAGTACAGATTCAATGTGCAGAAAGTGAAACCACGATGTTGATGGTGCATATAGACTAATCTGCAACTAACATTTAACACTTCAATTGCAGTGGTTGAATTGCATTTTCCAGTAACAAGGTCAAACGAAACGACGACACGCTTTAAATGCTGAATATTTTATTTATTTATTTATTTATTTATATTTGTCAAAAAAGTCAAACTCAAAGTCCTTCCCGAGCCTCACGGGCTCATAGGACGGCGCTGATCTCCGTTTCTATAGCCCTCAGCCAGGCGTGCAATGCCACGGAAACGGGGCTAGTGTATCGCATAGCGTGCCTGTTTGACGTATCGCAGGGATTTTTCCCACTGCTCCTCATTTTACTACCACGAGAAAGGCTGAGTCGACCTTTAGGGCTCCTACGGGACTCGAAACCGCGACCTCCTACTCCATCACCCAACGTTGTTACCACTCTTGCGAACTTCCCGCCTCTGGCTATATATAATATGCAGTACATACTGTATATACTGCATCACAGAGGCACTCAAACTTTTTTGAAGCCGGTCTGCACACAGTCATGTTCCATCGTTCGTGAGGGTCCATTACTTACAAGGGAAGTCCTATGCCTACTATAGCCCTAGCAGCTTAGTAGGCAATTATGGGCCTTTTAAATAGGTTGTTAAAAGTGCACCAAGGCAACAGATAAAAGTGACAAAATCCCTTATCATCGTCTTCGTCGTCATCATCATAGTTGCTTTCTGTCAGCTCATTAGCAGCAATAGCTTGACACGAAACTTCTCCATTTATCTTTTTACATTGTTAGTCCCTTTCCATCGATTACTGATATCTGGTATCTTTCAAAGTCTTCTTCAATATTCTGTAAGAAAGCAACTGAGAATTGTAGATGGTAGAAAACTAACATTGGACAAAAAGGTCTGGAAATGTTTTCTGACTAGCTATTGCCACTAATGCGTTGGCGGAGAATGATGATGATGATGATGATGATGATGATGATAATATTATTACTCACAGATTTTGGTATTTCGTGCATAAATTGATATTCGGCACATATCTCTGAAATTGCAAATGGTGAATTATAAACACACTTTCAATCATATATTTTTTCGAGCAGTATCATTCTGGATGAAACAAAACTTTTTACATGTAAATTCATAGTTTTAATAATTGACTGGAACGGATGTTCAAAATTGCCGTGCAACATAATGCTGACGGTGCAGATTCTTGTAGAAACTTTAGGTCTAATTGCAACGAATTCCTGCGGTAAGCGACAACTGGGTACCGCCGATTGGGCCCGGACAACTGGGCCCGCATTTGGGTAACGGGACATTTGGGTAATGGGACATCTGGGTACTGGGCACCCAACGTCTAATGGGATCTAAACTATAGAATAACAAGCAAATGTTTCCAGCTAAATTTTAAAATTTCAGTTCACTTAATTTAGGCAACGCATTTTGAACGTAAGGAATTTTTTTTGAACGTACGGAACTTTTGCTGTACGCGTATTATATCATTGGAAATGTTATACTATAATGCGTACGGTCGAATCATGAGTTTGCCAATAGCCTCGCTGCTGACAATTATTGTCGCCACTGTAAAGTGATTGGCTTTGATTTTATCAACTGAGCAATAGGTAAATAAAATGTATTTATTGCAGCATCTAAAACTTTCAGATCGGACTATTTTAAAACGAGTTTGTGCACAAATTGTATGCTACAATTTAGCTGAAAAATAATTTTCTCCACAGCTGTAAAGTCTCAACCACAATGACCCTTTTAATTTAATGACCCTGCATGAATGACCCACACCTATGGCTATGGCTATTTTAAGCTAAGATTAAACGCATAGGAACAAGGAGCTACTGCGATGCTGCTTTTGAAGGTGCTATAGAAATTCAGGAGATTTTACTTAGGCCTACTTACTTACTTATGATGAATGCGCATGAAGTAATTCTAAACGTAGCAGTGACTGACAGTCAAAATATAACCTTCAATCATTTTACGACTTGTGGTGAAGATATCCGCTGTCAAATTAAGTTCTATATTGAACGCTGCTGGAGTTCCTAATAATTGGCCGAAGATAGATTCAGCAAATTCCTTCATCCGTCCGTCTTTGGCCATTTTCTCGAGGCGATCGACTTCTTTCGACTGATTACAGAGGAAATACAGTGAAACGTCATCACTTTGTTTGGCTCCAATTAACTTCAGCTCCATCATTTCGTCCAATATGTGTTCGTCGTCGTTTATTGTTTGAATTCCAGAGCAAATATCGTTGATCCGAGTTATAATCTTAGATATCATATCTTCTGTTTTCAAGAGTTCTATTCCCTTTATTTTGGCATTCACGCGAACCAGAACTGGAGTCAAATAAAATATTTGCTAATTACGAATCTGAAAAAACGAATTTGTTAGAATAGGCTCTGCTATTGACCTGCTCTTTGAATAAGTCAGAAATAGAATGGAAAGATTACATCGAAAGCAGTCAACCACATAGCTAATACTGTCCGATATAAAGGTAATCCCGTACTCGAACGAACGTAGGGTCCGGCGCTGATCTTCGTGTACTAAAGCAAGCAGCGACGCAGGTTGCCTACGCCAGTGTCGCTAGAGTATAGTGTGCCATTGCTTTCTCTAGACTCACGTTTTATCTTCACAGATCCTAACGCTGCTAAAAGTTTATCGGAGCCTAAGCGATGAACGGATATCTCTGCCGCCGGCACCACCACTAGATCCCTCTATGATCACCCATCCAAGTACTAACTGCACTCGACTCTGCTTAGCATCGGTGTTCTGAGCTGTACCGGAACCGATCGCATTGTTAATTGTTTTGCCGATACCGATTATCTGTCGAACTATCAAAATCGGACGTTTTTAATGACCATACAATCAAATTTGCCATAAACGTGTAGCGTAAATGGCCAGGTTCAATTGTTTCTGGTATGCTTGATCATTAATGAATAATGACT
The DNA here is from genome assembly GCA_018105865.1 of Metaphire vulgaris. NCBI lineage: Eukaryota > Metazoa > Annelida > Clitellata > Crassiclitellata > Megascolecidae > Metaphire > Metaphire vulgaris. Next base: position 15,971,637 of record CM030845.1, on the reverse strand, counting down.
AAAACGAAAGCATTTTAACCGGTTGATTATCCTCCATCACCCAAGTGTTACCGAAATATTCTAATCGGTCGTTTTTCAAACTTGCCGGCAATTTACGTTTACGTTTGCCGTTTTATTTTCGATTATTATTATTTATTTAATATCAAAACTTCTGTTTGGTTATCACCCGTGATGCATAATCTACACAGAAGAACTTTATAAGAGAAGCCTTTGAGAACACAGAAGAATGGAGTAGTGGTTGGCTGAAACGCTATAAGAGGCCGTCCATAAATGACGTCACGCGATTTTGGAAGTTTTTTTACCTAGTCACAAAAAGTCAGACCCCTAAAAATGACGTCACAACGCATTAACCCTACCCATCTTTAAAATGTCAAAATTAATGTTTCAATTCACTTATTTCTTGAATGAAGGAATATTGCAATGAATTCGTTTGAAAATACTCATTGTAATTATTATAGTTGAAGCAAAATTCATAAACTTTTTCAAATTCTTTCTTACACATGAATTATAAGTGTAAAATACGTTCAACATTGCGGTAACATAGCATTGCGGTATTAATAACAATATTTAGTATTATCTAATCTAATCTAATCTTCGTGACGATTTATATAGCGCAGTAACATAGCGAGGGCCAAAGTCAAGAGCGCTTTACATGGAACAATCGTACGATAAGTTGAAAAGGTGCGTTTTAAGTTTAGTGGCGAATGACTCGAAGGAAATGTCTGCGGTCACCGAGTCGGGCAGCGAATTCCATAGGAGAGGTTTGCCTCGTGTGACGGACCTCTCTCCGAACTTCGCGGTCTTTGACGGAGGAGGGACGTAAAGTAGAGATCGCGTAGGCCCACTGGATCTCAGCTGGAGTTGTCGGTCAGCGATCGTCCGTCTACGCACCAAGGTAGATAGGTACTCCGGGCAGGTATGGCAGTGGAGGGCCCGGAAGGTCAGCCAACACCGCTTGAAGACGATTCGCTCCGGGATTCGAAGCCAATGGAGCCAGTCCCTCAGTAGTGGCGTAACGTAATAAAATTATGTGACGTCACATTTCTGGAAACCCCTCCCCCGGCGTCACAATTCGAACAAATGTTTGAACCCGTCCCCCTAAGTCCGTGACGTCATTTATGAACGGTCCCTAAGGAAAATAAGATTTTCTCGTAACCAGTCAATTATGGCAAGCACCAACAATGGATTAGAGAGGTTGATGGACTCTCTAGACGCAGTATCAAAGGAATACGGAATAAAATGAAATACAATTTGACTTAATATAAATACAGTATAATTGCAATGAGCAGACTCAATGGAGAAATGAAAATAATCATTGATTGTATGGAATTACAACAGGTAGAATATTTCTGCTATCTTACAAGCCTTCTTGATAAAAATGTCAAGTGTCAGAAAGATAGATTGTAAAGAAAATAACTGTGATGGGAAAAGAAGCTCTAACACACAGAAGAGAACTATCGAGAAGAGACTTTAACAGCAATCTGAAGAAACGATTGATCAAAACACTAATCTGGCCAGTGACGCTGTGGCGAAAAGGGCCTTGTGTACTTTCCCAGGATTAGATCTCTCAATCAAGGCGCGTGGGTGGACGACTTAGCTGTCTGGCTAGGGTTTCACTATCTGACGGCTGATTTCTTCTCTCTCACTCTCTCTTTTGGACTTTACTTTTTCCGTGGAGTTCCATAATAGCAATTCCCGGGTACTACCTGAGGCATCTACCTCCACTTTTCTATCTCAGGTACTACCTCTACCTCTGCTATTTCAGGTACTACCTCGACTTCTCTAGGAAGTACCGCCGTTCAGAGATGACCATGGGTCCATTTTTTTAGAATCCAACCCAACCCATGAAATCTCCAACCCAACCCGTGCCTGTTATTTGACCCAACCCAGTCCACCGTAATACATTATAATTTCTTAAACCATTACTTATTTTATAACCCAAACCAACCCACCATAAATATGGAAAGTCTGACTAAGCCCAACCCAACCCATGGGGTAACCGAACCCGTGGCCAACTCTGTACCTAAAAGGATTTCTAGTAAAGTCTTTAAGACTACATTTTCGAATTCTGTATTAGTGGATGCGTTTTCTATCCTGAAAGAGTTATAATAGAAACTATTGAGACAAGTCATAGGCATTGTAATCATCATTTTCTTGCATTTTTCATGTTATACTACAACATATTTCACGTGATAATTACTGTAAGCTACTGTATATGGTTTGTGCACGTATTTATGCGTAAAAAAGAACCTCTTACTTCCTCCAGTTTCCAAAATCTTTGCGATATTACTCTGATTTTTCTGATGAAGACATCTGATTGTTTGCCAATACGAGTTCAAGGTGCAGCTCTTCAGAATCTGTAGAAGAGTTTCATTTTTCTCTCGTAGCTTAAACTGTGAACAGATAAATTCTCTCTGTTTTCTGTTTATGACCCCGGTCTCGTATAGAAGATCCATCAAATCGTGTGATTTCATTAGATCAGTGAGTGCATCATAGTTGCTGCGTATAATTAAGATCTCTCTATTTGTCAATGGCCATTCTCCGCCCAAGTTTTTGTCATATTCTGAAAGTGAAATCACAAGACCGCATACTTTATTAGCGCTGAATTACATATGAATGTTGCGTCAATTGTAAGTAGTAAATTATTGTCATTTGAGTAAAAAGTTTATGAAAGTCCTAAAACCCCGTCGGAAATGTTGTCTATTTCAGTGAGCATTGATTTCCGAAAACTGATCGAATCAGCAAATATTGTGAGCGATCATCCTATGAGAAAAAGTTCGGCTACTCCTCTCTCCCTTTACAAATACAACACCGATGCTTTATAAAGTAGGCTTATCAGTGAATCGGAAGACCCATGCAGTGCTGGCGACCTTGAATTATGAACAAAGAATGCAAGTTATATGACTGATACAATGGAACACTATTGGACGAGATGACAAATCTTGAATTCGATTCTTTGTTTGATAGGCAGCCAGTGAAGTAGGCCTAGAAGTGGTCAATTCATCAACACGCGTCCTATATCCGGCTAATAAATCCTCAAACTTGACAGATTTCAGCAAGTATTTGACTGGCATAATACAGTAGGCCTACTTCCTTTAAAAGTATATTAATCTGACGCAATATAGGTTCTATGAGCGTTTACTGCTAATGCTACTGTATAGCTGACAGTTGATAGTGATTAACCATACGAACTATATACACTGTTTGAACAAAGACTTACTTCCATCACATTCCAAGTATTTCACCAAATGCTTTTGATTTGATTTTGCAAGAGCTTCGATCAACTTCTCAAGCTGTTGCCTTCTTCCTAAAGTCTCGATTATCATTTCATTCCGTTTTCGGACGGTATTCGTATTTTTTATTTTATTAATCACTTTGACTGTAAGACAATTATAAAAATCCAGTTTCTCTTCGAAATCAAACTTCCGATTCATTCGATCGGCGATGAAGCGACGATGACGATCGATTGCCTTTCTCCATCTTTCTTCCCGATCTTGCTCGTGAAGCTGACCTACAAATTCCTCTGTTTAACAGGCATCATCATCGGCAGTTACAATAGGTCATTATTGGCTCTAGTTCAGAATAAAGAAACAACTGTTTGTCACTTGAATGAATGCTGAGTTTTTGGATTATTATTATTATTATTATTATTATTATTATTATTATTATTATCTACGACAATTTATATAGCGCAGTAGCATAACTGGAGCTAAAGTCAAGAGCGCTTTACAAAGGAGTCACTTATAAGAGATGTTAAATATGTCTTTAGGAGCTTCTCAAAACAGCCGACGGACTTCGCATTAATAACATCGCTTGGCAACGAGTTCCACAGGGCTGGGTTTCCCCGCGTGACTGATCTGTCACCGAACACGGCAGTCTTTGAAGGCGGAGGGACGATCAACAATGTCCGACTACTGGAACGAAGTTCCGCGCGTCTGTCGTTCGTCGTTGCCCTGCATACGAGTGTTGATATGTAGTCAGGACAGGTGGTGTCGTTCAGGGCCCGATATGTAATCAGGCATCGCTTGTAGGTGATGCGTTCTCGAACCCCAAGCCAGTGAAGCTTGTCTCTAAGCAACGGTGTCACGTGATCATTCCAGCGGGCTCCAAAGATCAAGCGAGAGGATGCATTGAGCACCGACTGGAGGCGGCTTAGCTGGCTCTCTGGAAGGCCGAGGAGGACTCCATTGCATTGGTCAACCCTGGATAGAACAAGCGCCCGAATCAGTTGTATCGCAGCATCCATTGGTATATATCGCCTGATGCTTCTGATTCTCCGCAACTGATAATAACAGACACGTGTCACGTTACTTATATGATCCGTGAACGACAGTGTCTCATCAAAAATAACACCGAGCAGTCGTACGGTGGTAGAGGGAGCAATGACAGTGTCCTCTATTTCAAACGGTGTCCTGTTTATTTGGGATCTCCTTCTCGGGGAGCTTAGCCAAAGGAACTCAGTCTTCCCTGAGTTAAGCGACAGGCGATTAGATGACATCCATGATTTGACCTCAGCTATGCATTCAATGATCCTTGACCGCAATCTGTCCGAGTCTGCCGGTAGACAGAAGGAATATATTTGGCTATCATCAGCATAACTGTGCGAGTCTAGTCCAAAGGCTTTGATGATTCGGCCAACATCAGCAACATACAGTATGAACAAAAGAGGGCCCAACACAGACCCCTGGGGAACACCACTCAGGACTTTGCTGTATGATGACGTTTGGCCGTTACAGCGGACCGACTGCATTCTGCCCGTTACATAGTCACGGAGCCAGGATAAGACCTGCCCCTTGAGGCCATAAGATATTTCAAGACGTCGAATGAGGGTAGCATGATCGACAGTATCAAAGGCCGCGGAAAGGTCGAGGAGGCAAAGAACAGCTACACGACCATTGGCAATGGCGTCTACGATGTCGTTGTAGATTCTTAGTATGGCTGTCTCAGTGGAGTGCCCCTTTCGGTATGCTGACTGGTTCTTTGGCATAAGATCATTCTTCACAAGATGAGCGACCAGCTGCTTGTTGACGAATTTCTCCAGTAGCTTGGAGAGAAAGGGTAGGTTGGAGACAGGTCTGTAGTTAACCACATCGTTTTGTTCGAGTCCTGGCCGTTTGAGATGTGGTATAACGATGGCTCGTTTCCATGACAGCGGGAACTCCCCACTGTTCAAAGAAGCAGTCATAAGTGTCCTCAAGAATGGTGCAAGCACATCAATCGAATCTTTTAGGAGCCATGTAGGAAGTGGATCCAGGAGGCAATACTTATTAGACGATGATCTGACAAGCTCTATGACTTCCTCAGTCGTTGGGTCTATGAATTCCAAAAGGTCAGGTCCAGAGTAATGAGTGAACGTCACAGGCACAGCTGAAGACGTCTTGTTTCGAATGTTATCAATCTTATCATCAATATGTCGATGAAAGTCATCAGCTGAGAATTCAAGACATGCCTTTGAGCTAGAATCCTCTTTACCCAGCAGCTTGTCAAGGTTACTCCACATCCGCTTAGTGTCTTGTTTGCCATCCTGCAGAGTTCGATTCCAATATTTGCGTCCTTTGCATCTAACTAAGCGCCTACTCGCTTTAAGCGCGGTGCGCCAAGAGTTAAATGCGTCGGATTCTCGGTCAGTCCCCCTATTCTTCAAATAGACTCGCTCCAGGCGACGTTCGACTCGACGGGCCTGTCTGCAATCAGCGTCATAAAACGGTCGACAGAGCCGGGTCCTCAATTTGCTTGATTTGACCGGTGCGAGATCATCCAAGATGCAGGTGATGACCGAGTGGTAGCGGTCTGCAAGCTCTGTAGCTGACATGGCAGCGTCAGCCGGTGAACAGAGCGAAGATCCCTTAAGTTTCATGATGAACTGATCATGATCGAAATTCCTCCAGTTCCTTCGCGATATAGTCATGTACTCTGGATTAGAGCTGGTGACTGGCATCGACCAGTGTATTAGCTTATGGTCCGATAGACCAGACTCACCCACGGTGACATCCTCTAGGGCGCATTCGGCCGAAGCGATGACCACATCTAGCAGGCCGCCAAGGTCATGGGTAGGTTCAGAGACAAATTGCTTCATGTTAAATCCTTCGATAATCTGATGAAATCTGTGGCTGTCTGCGTCCAAGCGCTTCTCGAGGTGGACATTTATGTCTCCCGCCACAAGAGTCATGCAATTAAAAGTTGTCAGCGACTCAAGAAGGGATGAGATATAATACTATATTATTTAAACTCTCGATGCCTTTATTTGTTTAATCTTTTGTGCGGTCAATTTATGCTCTTTGATTAGCAAGCCATTTGTGAATTTTGATAATTAATTTTTACTAATTTCGTTATTATTAAGTTGACCGACAAAAAATTGGGGCTTGTCCGGGATTTGTCCCTGTTGACTCAGATATTTAGGCTTGCAGAGAATTAGAGAATTTGCCTCGCTGGATTTGATTAAGTATGACAAAAACGCCTAGAATTTGAAATCAAAGGAAGTTCAAATGACAAGGTTTAATTTACAGTGTTTACGATATATTTGCTATGTTGCCATTGTATTGAATTGATTTTTATACAAACTAACTGCTTAATTTGCTTAATTACTTACCGAGTATGAGAAACAAATATTAGGTTTATTTTCAAAGCATTTACACTAGTAGCCATTACCGTCTTCTTATCCAATTCGTAACTTCGTTCCATCTATCAACCACTCTAGCACTAAAAAGTTGTTTTTATCTCCCAGCCCGCTTCTTAAGCAGTCTCATGTTATGTCCTCTGATTTCATCATACTGTTTCGTTGTGAAAATCTTCGTGCTCACGCCGCCACTTTATTTGCTAGGATTTTATATGTCTCGATTAGATCTTCCATCACTGACTTTTTCCAAAATTCTCAAGTGTCTCTGTGATGGCAGCGCTGCTTAATCTTTCCCCACTTGTGCCTGAATCTTATCGTTTGAAGTTCGGGCTACTCTCTTAATATGCGGCTCCATTAGGGGACATGTTGCGGGGAAATATCCCCTAAACGACTGGTGCTCGACCTAAAAGTAAACCTATATCTGTAAAATATTTGTTTGAGACAAAAAACACCCGGATATATTCGGGTGATGCGTTTGCATGCTCAAGCGGATAATTCCGCCGAATATACGCGCCGTTCGGCCAATCAGCTTCCAGGTCAGTAGGTCATCGCCCGATTGACTGTTACTGTAGGTCTTGAGTCAACTCGAATGGTTATGCGACTTTAACAAGTTGTTTGCAAAATAATAACCCTTCGAAACAGCATCTACTGACTGACCGAAAATGTCTACGCTTGTGACACTTCTTTCCAATCGAAAGCGCAGCTTTTAGAATGCACATCGACACACCAATCGCTTCAATCCTGTCGTCTGCCATCTTTGCAATAGGCGTGGCTAGCTTTTTATCCTAGGATCCATCGCATGCTATCTGCGGACAATGCAATGGACTCGTAAGGGGAATATATCCCGGTAACATATACCCTAATGGAGCTGCACCTTTAGGATGCAAAGTATATATTTGCTGTACTAATTTTGCATCCAATGCCTGCACAATATTTCACCTGAATCATTTCTCCACTACATTTCTAATTTATTTCAACAAATAGCTTAATTGAGCCGTCAATCTATTTCTGTCAGAGGGAAGTCTGAAATCCCGCCAGCAAAGCGATCTTGCTTTGCTTCACGGATATCATATATGATTGAAGCTAATTGAGCAGATAGATAAGGATGTTTGATATGAACTGACGATATTTTCAGTCTGACCGTGCTTTGAGTGAAATGGAATCATGAACTTGTCATGAGTTAAACCGTTAATTAATTGTTGGATTATTGTTGAATTAAGTGGAGGCTTTTGAAAACATGACAATTATATGTACTTGACTGACAGACCTATTGTTAAGTCAACCAGTGCTTAATCTAGGCTGTTTCCGGAGGGGAAAATTGCCCTTTCCCCCCGGAAATTTCAAATTCCCCCCGGAAATGTTGGCATACTACATGGACCAACAGCAGCCCCCTAACAAAATTCCCCCGGCTTTGTCAGTTTCCACCCCAGCTTTGTCAGTTGCCCCCTGGAGTCCAGGAGTCTAGATTGAACACTGAAGTCAATCCGTGGGACAAGAATAGTACAAGAGAAAAATACATAATTTAGAGATAATTGGGCCTATGTTTCAGTATAACAAAACAATTGCTAACTTGTAAATAATAGTTTTTCTCTTTCCAAGATTTTCACCGAAAGAACTTTCAGGTTATCATTGTGGATCAATCGACAAAAGAGTTGTTGGAGCAAGTTCTTCATCCGTGAATTATCTATCATTTTGACCATTCGGTAGAATTCATCTTTTTGTTGCAGCAAACGTAGAGAACAATGCTCTGTCCGCGATTAACGGCGATAATTTTTAGCTGAGTTGCAGTCAACAGACGGTATGCCTGCTCTGTTGAGACATTCCTCCGCGTAAGTAAGTTGGCCATTTCGTCAACAATCTGCGTTTCGGTTTCGTCTAAGTTGTCGCTTTCCACCGTTGCATGAATTCTTGCAATGTCTGCAAATAAAAAGCTCACAAAATCAGGCCCGTACGAAGTGGGGGTGCAGGGCAGCTGCACCTCCTGGAAAAATTCAGGGGGTGCGCTGCATCCCCTGGAGACCCGTAGGAATCTGCACCCCTGCACCCCCTGTGATCTAAGGTAGACAGGATTTGATGACTGAAGTGAGCTATATGTAAGTGTTATTATCTTATATTGGTTACGTTCAGTTACTTTAAGCCAATGTAATGATTTTAGTATGGGGAAATATGGGAGAATTTAGTTGATTAGTAGCAGCGAGGGGTAGTGCATTTTGTATTGATTGCAATTTGTCGATGGAGGCTTTGGGAAGGTTATAGTAGAGGAAGTTACAATAATCTAATTTGGAGTGGAATATTGAGGTAGCAATTGTGGAGGCAGTTTTGGTATCGAGGTAAGGACGTAGGCGTCGAAGGTCATGAATATGAACATAGCAGTTGTCTGCGAACAAGCAACGTCGCTCTGATCCGCCGCCTATAATTATGGCTTGTCAAGGTATCGATTGAGTTGCTGGCACCAGACTTGGAACCGGGTCACTGGGTCAATCAGCCCATTCGAGTCACCTTTGTCCACCGGGTCTCTGGATGATCTGTATGACCAGATTATAGACCCGGTATTAATTAAAATCTTCTTCAGATGCTAAGTATGCAGGTTCATCAATCCCGGAAAGGCTGAAGAGACTGTCCGCTTGATGTTAGTTAGGTCCACAGATACAAGTAATTAATTTTACCACTGAGGGATATTGGTATTATTACTCTATGGAACGTTATAAAATGTAATGAAAAATTCTATGGAGTGATGCCAACGTTTACTTAACGTCATTGATAAATATTCAAATATTAGAACCAATGACTGGGTCACTTTTATTTCGGGTCACTGGGTTGCCGGGTCTAAAAATGTGACCCGGTTCCAAGTCTGGCTGGCACCATTCATAAGCACTCTCCTCTCGATCTCTCTGACAACTTGGGAATTCTCGGCGCTGTGGAAACATGCGATTGTTTCCCCTCATCTTATGTGACTTAGTCTGGATCTGACGGATCCAGCCAATTATCGCCCAGTCTCTAATCTTCCCATTCTTTCGAAGCTGCTGCAGAGGATCATGAACAAGAAATTGTAACCCACTTATTGTCAATCAACTCCTGTCTCCTAAGAAGAAGTTTGGTGTGCTGCTCTGGGGATGCATTAAATCCAAAGATGTGGGGACATTAAATTCTGTCGAAGGAAATATCGATGCCAAGAAGCATAAAGACGTTTGTGGCCTGTGGTTGCTCGGCATTTTTCAGGAAATGACTTTATCTTTCAGGATGACAATGCTCCAGCTCACCTGGCACGTTCAGTGATGGAATAATGGCAGAAAACAAAATCAAGACATTGTCATTAAACGGCACCGTAGCCAGATATGAATATTATTAAAATTGATTGACTGAAATTGAAAAGGAGCTGCAATGCAAAGCGAAAGACGTCTCATATACTGCTGAGTTGAACTTATCCATTCGCAGCATATGGGAAAGTCTGTGGATTACATAAGGACACTGCTTACTTCACATCCTCGGCGGATTCTAGCAGTACTAAAATGTAAAGGAAATATTACCAAAAATTAGTTTGATTGCATATACGGTTCTAATGTAAATCCATTAATTTTGTTGCATCTGCAGCCGTTGACATTTTCAGTCTGCCATGTTATTTCTTAACTTTTGGCACGCCATTGGATCCAGAGAACTAGAGCGATTCACGGAACATCCAAGTAAATGGGACAGGCAAGTTTCGCTGATAGCCAAGATTAGATTCGGGATACGATAGGAAAGCAATTTTATCTGTTTGTTGGATAATATGTGAACTTCATTGTTTTAAAATACATTGAATTACATTGAAAGCACTTACTTCCCCCTGTTTCCAAAATCTCGGCAATGTGGTTCTGATTTGAATCCCGAAGACATTTGATTGTCACTGCATAGGAGCTCAAACTGCATCTCCTGAGCATTTCCAGCAGAGCTTTGTTTTTCTCATATGACGTAGATCTCGAAGAAATGAATTCTAGCTGTCGTCTGTTTATGACTCCATTGGAATAGAGATGACCAATCAGTTCACATGTATCAAGAATATCAACAAGAGCTTCATAATTGCGGTCTATTATTGATATGTCCCTCTCCGTCAAAGGCCAATCTCCATCTTTATAGTGTTCTGATAACAAAATATAGACCGAAGCATATTAATAGCTACATTCAATATATGAACTTATCACCTCAATTCAGTATCACTGGTCAATATCATTTCCCGCTACATTCTATTGTCACATTCTTTTTCGATCCTAGTTTTTGTATTGCCTGTTCTTTTTCTGGTCCACAGGCCAAATATTGCTTCTAAAATTGTTCTTATCCAGCTTCCATCGTGAAAAAAGAACATGCTTTACTTGTGCCGTGTAATTAGAATAATTTCCTCACTATACTAGACTAGTGAGGAAATGATTCAGCAACGAACGCGATACATTTGGTGAGTGATCATTTGCAAAGTCTACATTTTGATCATCAATATTCCATCCACCATATTGATAACCCATTTAGTTACTCTCAAGGGCTTCTAAAAAATCTCATTTTAAATGTATATATTAGGAGTACTGTATGATATTGTTAAAAACATATTTACTTCCTCCTTTGTTGAGATAATTGACAATATGTTGTTGTCCTGTGTCTTGAAGTGCATCACATAATTCCGGAATCTTTCTCTTCTCTGATATCTTGTGTAAGATCAGTGAGTTCCTATTGTAGTACGTATCTTTGGCTTCAATTTCCTTCATCTCTCTCCTGCTAAGGATGCCTTTAGAGAACAGCTTTTCAATTAATCCAAAGTCTGGATCGATAAATTCTTCGAGGAAATCTCCGCACTCTTGGAAATAATGGTCCATGTTAGCCATATTATTCAAAGCAGTCCATCTACAATAGAAAATCTAAATTAGAGCATATCACTATTTGTGTCATGCTAATTCAAAACCACCCTTAATGTGTTATGCTTTGAAACGACCCAGCATAAGCATTATGTCCATTACCATTGCTAAACACGGTGTGCCGCAAGGATCAGTGTTAGGCCCCTTGTTATTCATACTGTGTATAGCGGACGTCCATCGCGTCATCAAGGCTTTCGGTCTTACACCGCACAGTTATGCAGACGATGGACAGATCTACTCGTCATGCTTACCCTCGGAAGTGGAGCGACTACGGATTCGTTTCACTGACTGTATAGCAGCTATTGTTACGTGGACGGAAGAGAATCGGCTCGCACTGAATCCGGCCAAGACTGAATTTTTGTGGATGAGCACCCCCAGGAGAAGGCATTTGCTAAGTCATGCCCCGTTTGTGGTGCGAGATGCAGCCATTGCTCCCTCCGAGAGCTTACGTCTTCTGGGAGTGCTCCTAGATGCGACTATCCTTTGAAGCACACGTTAACAATCTGATACGCTCCTGCCACTACCAATTGCGGAGAGTGAGGTCAATTCGACGGTACCTGCCAGTGAGCGCGGCTGTCAAATTAGTGCGGGCCCTGGTACTGACACGAATTGATTACTGTAACGGTGTGCTTCTTGGACTTCCGGATACTAGACTGAACCGCATACAATCAGTGCTGAACCAGGCTGCACGAGTGATTTTCGGCTGTCGCTGGGGTGACCACGTCACTCCTCTCCTTAGAGATCGACTCCACTGGCTCCGTGTTCCACAGCGCATTGTCTACAAGCGCTGTTGGCTTACGTTTCGGGCTTTACACGATCCATTGTGTCCTGATTATCTAACTGTACTTGTACGGAGATCGACTGTGATCGAGAGGAGATCGGTTCTTAGGTCCAGTCGGAGAGTGCAGTTGTTGGTCCCTCCCCCGTCCAAGACCCCTAAGTTTGGGGAAAGATCATTCGCGCGGGGAATCCCGCCCTGTGGAACTCTCTTCCAGACAATGTGACTGGAGCAGTCTCAGCTGGACTTTTCATTAGAAATTTGAAGACACATTTATTTAATATTGGATATGAATTGTGTTAAGCGCTTTTGTTGTAGGCCTTAGCCTTGTTCTACTGCGCTAGATAAATTGTCAATAAATAAATAAATAAATAAATAAATCACAAAAGTGTGTTGATATTTTCATTTTGATCTCTGCTTTCTTTGATCTGTCATTCTCAGGGCGCCAACACAATGTGTGCTAAATGTTTCAAAATTGTCAATATAATAATAATTAATTGATGCCATTTTGAAAGATTCTAGATATTTGCAAATGCGACAGACCAGCAAAAACAGTCAACATAAGCGCCGACGTTAGAAGCAGGATTGGAAATCCTTAGTTTGTTTTGCGTTTTCTAGCGACGACTGTGGCGATGTTCCAGCCAATGTTCTAGTCGTTTTGTTTCCGTGAAAGGAAACCGTCTCGTAGTCAGTTGGCTTGATGTAAAGTTGTGCAAATAGAGTCTACAAGCAAACAAAATACTTTTTGTGATCAACATTGAATTGCAGATTGTTATGAGATATTGTCACATTTTCAAAAAACATTTTGAATTTTTTTCCATTTTTCACCATTGTATATGGGGCAATTCCACATAAAATCAACATACTTTTGAATAAAATCGGACGTCACCATCTCAGATTTTGATGAAAAATTGGCACAATTGTTCATCCCCATGAGTAATGTTGAAAACCATAATATTAGAGTTTTGGGTCAACCCATGTCCAAACTATGAGTCATGAAAGTTTGGTTGACCGGTCATGGAAGATTCGGTACCGGAACATTGGGTAGGGGGTCCGCTGGGGCTCATGCACCTTATTGCCCCCGTGGGGTGGGCGGATAAGACCGTTCTGTCAGCCAACACAGGAAGCGTTCAAGACGGGCAGGGAAAAACGCGGGGGAGGCGAATAACTGCGAGCTACGATAGTAATCGCACGGCGAGTGGGGGCGGTCCGGGAGCCGCACGGCATGGAATCGATTTCGGAGGCTGTGTGCGGATGTGTGTGCGTGCGTGTGTTCCTCTTGTTCGTCGTTCTCGGTCCTCGTGTTTCTCCAAAAGCTTCCATATGCAAACTACTTTCGATTCAAAATGCCTTAGCTTGTGCAGTTACCAAATCACCTAAATTCTGCCACATTACTTCGCTACTCAAATCTCTTCATTTATTAAAAATAACAGAACGCATTAAAAATAAAATAATATTGATGGCTTATAACTCACTTCATGCATCAAAACCAGTCTACATATGAAATCTGACAATCCCACAACATTCTTGTCCTCTAAATCAATCGTCTCTCAAATTTGCAACTGTGCTTTTTCATACAGTATGTTAACAACTGTCAGGATTGTAGCGCTAATATTATTTTATGGACATACGCGCGGCACTTTCGCTTTCATTTTTCTGGAAATTTCCGGAACTTTCCGGAATAATTCCCACAATTTTACTCTTCCGGAACAGTTACAACCTAAAAAAACACTGATATGGAGCGTGACACTTTATGGAACGGAAACATGGACTCTAAGAAAAGAGAAAATAACATTTAAGACTAGAGGCCTTTGAAATGTGGATATGGAGAAAAATGGAGAAGATCAGCTGGATAGAACATTAGACAAACGAGGAAGTGCTGAAACAGGTGGAGGAAACTAAAGAGATGATCACCACAATAAGAAAAAGACAAAAGACCTGGATGGGACATATAATGAGAGGAGACTCACTCCTAAGGGAAATAATAGAAGGACAACTAGAGGGGAAAAGACCAAAGGAAAACCACGAGAGATGCTACTTGACTGGATGATGGAAAAGGACTATAAAGACTTAAAGGAGAAAGCTATGAACAGGAATGAATGGCGAAATTGGAATACAAAACCTGCCTAAGGGCAGAATACTATGAAGACGCGCGGCGCTTCCGGTTTCATTTTCCCGGAAATTTCTGGAAATTTCTGGAAATTTACGGAATAATTCCCAAAATTCTACTTTTCCGGAAAAGTTACAACCCTAAGGCTGAGAGATGTTAATTAAGAGATCAGTCAATACTAACCTCGAGATTTAAACCTACGTCTCTTCTGCATTTAAGTTGAATCTAGAATCGCCTTCTGTCAGTGTTGCTTCAAATCGTTTAGGACTCGAGTAGCATAATAATAATATTATTGTTTTGATTATAATGACAAACTCAAACGTTATTCGCTGTAAGTCTAGTGCAGTGTGCACTTTTATTCATTTAATATCCTCTGAGTCCCGATGATCAAACGTTATAATATCAAAAACAAAACTGCATTAGGTCTAATATAGGCCTACTCGTAGTCTACAGAAAATATCTACAGTGTACGTCTATTATATTATGATAGTGGCTGCTAGTCACCGACCGTATCGCTGTATTAAGCCTATCGCGAAAATTAGGTCAAGACTCGACAGACGACAGCTGCACCGCTGCCAGCTGTAGATCTAGACCTACATGTAGCTGGCCGTAGCTGCGCTCATCTGCATGAATTAGAGATAATGTTCACCATATGAGGCACGTGTAATGTTTTTATCATGTAGCTATTTTGACATTATTTGGGAACATTTATCTTCTTACCAGATGAGGCAGAACAGGAATTGAGCAATGCAATGTTGCATTCGTGTCAATTTTTTATTTAAACTCACAAACAGAACACATTGATTGAGTAACATGTTCAGCTGTGGCTGATAGCATTATATCGGGGTTCAACGGGCGCTCTGTGCCTGTCTGCTGTTTTCGACGACCTAGTAAGACGTTTCGTATGAGCAGGCCTTCAATAGGCCTATTGCTGTCCTACAGTATACTGTATTTTGACGCGAGGTTTAGCCACTCACATTTTAACTGTGGCCTGCGCCAATATTTCAAGGCTCAAGAGGCACTGTGTTACTCTAGGCTTGTATATATACAGGATCATAGACAGTCACTTTACTTTCATATAGGCATAAGATGTTTCATTATGTAGATTTGTGTGCACAGTTTGTCATCCTTAACCTTTGGCTGAATGAAGCCTCAGACGTGTTGCTAACTGTTTCTACAATATAGTCTTTGCTCTGTGTACACAATAATCTTAATTATAGTCCTTTATCCAGACGCTAGTAATTAAGGGGCGTACGCCATCCACTTCCTTGTGACTATGCCAGGGTTGCCAGATATCCAAAGCAAAAATACGGGAGATTATTACCGCGATCAATGCGCCCATTCCACGGTCCAATTCATTGTCCAATTCATTATTGTCCATTATTGCCCATTGTCCAATTCATTATTATGGCTAGAGCTATACTACTCTACAGAACTTGGCCTATAGAGCAGTGGCGTAGTCAGGATTTACGGAAGGGTTTTTTCGGTTTTCGTCTTGGTCAACGGTGAAAACTGTGAAAAATCTTGACAAGAAAAAAAAGTTCGTCCGCTCACACTGACACCTTTCTTTCCTCTTTTTCTTCGTTAGTGTTGGCAAGCAAAAAAAGGTCATCGCCCTAGTTAACTACATTATTTCTTCAAGTTCTTGAATTCTTACAGTTTTTAAGATTTTTTTCTCCGGCAACCCCAAGAGGGCGGGGGGTTTGATGACTTTGATCCACAAATCCGCAATCCGAGAACAACAACAATGCGTGAAACGCAATGAACATTTTTTGGACAGCCAATGTATCTATCTATCTATCTATCTATCTATCTATCTATCTATCTATCTATATATATATATATATATATATATATATATATATATTAGGTGCCGCCAAACCAATGTTTGTAAACATTTGAAGTTTAGAAATGTTAATGTGGTACCCTCAACTTGTTACCCCATATAAGAGCAGCAACAATGCAAAATTTCAGCTCTTTATGACAACATTTACTGGTTGCTCAACATGTTGAAAGTTTAGTGAAAAATGCCATTTAGCGAATTTTCTAAAACTTGCTTGTTGTGCAACTTTTATTGCTCAATGCCCAATGTCATTGACATCTGCTACTTATCTATTTGAATATTTAAAAAAAATCTATGAATATTCTATGATTACCATTTTTGTTTTTTGCAGACAACACTTTGAATAATTATAATTATTAACTGTCAAATTAGCACTGCCACCGGTTAATACTTATAAGCATTAAACTGTAACAAGTGTGCTTTGTTATATACAATTAATTAATTATTTAGCAAATTATCATGTCTTTATTACCAGCAACCAGTGTGTACAGTACTGTTTTATGTCACTTATGGTTAATAATATGGGTAATAGTACAAATTTCAGGTTATGTATGAATTGTGCTACTATTATGCTGATCTGTGCGAATTACTATTATAGTAAGCATATTCTTGGCAAAATATTGTTGTAATATTAGATGCAATTATGGAACGCATTATCACATTTTATATCGGCATGTAATCTGCTTAAAGTAATTAGAATAGCTTGACTACAGTTTCGTGAACAGATGGCAAAGGCTGGCAAATTTTAATCCATCCTTAACTTCAGTAGTACACTGGGATGGCAAGATGTTGCCAGATACTGTAGGCTGTGAAAAAGTTGATATATGTTGCCAATCTTGGTATCAAGTTTTCAAGTGGAACAGGTACTTGGTTTCCCAAACCTACCTATATGTACCAGAGCAATGCAGTTGTACAATAATGATTACAGAATGGGCATTCAAAGTCACGTGAAAGGCATGCTTCGACAGCTTTGAATACTGGCATACGAAGTGGGGTTTGTCATGATAGAGACCATGCTTTACTAGAACCTTTTGCATCTGGTATGCCAACTTCATGTGCATGAAGTAGTAGTTGGTGGTGTTTTTAGAGACTGTTGTGACCGATCATCTCTGGTCCAGATATTGGCTTATATTCACTATTTAATTATGGCACCCAGATCTATGTACCGAGTCCACTGGATGGTCAAGCTTCTGAACTGTGCAAAAGTGCGGATGCTTATAGAACAGCTCAAACACGTGAAGAAACTGCAGTGAAGGAGATGAGCCTTTTTGGATGCCTGTTGTACGCAAAAACCTGGACATTACTGTATGTCCAAGCTGACCGGAATGTGGCTTTGAACAAGGGCATTTCCTATGCTACAGATCAGCATACATATATGGTACCTGAGTGAGGAAGTAATAGCCTTTGCATTTTTACGACATTGCAGACAGCCGCATTAAAACGAAAGATGAGCAATGCACTTAGTAGACAGAAACACCTAAAGGAATTCAGTTCAAGCCCAGTACCATTTCTGAAAAGGAGCTCAGCGGCTTTGTCATAAACAATACTAAGTCTTTCTTTAATGCTCTTGACCTGAAAGTTGATTTCCTCACACACGCACAGATCAAGACAGCTAGTAAAACCGTGATGAATTTCAGGTAACCAAAAATATCTCAACAGTTTGGCAGTTGTAAATGACAGGACAGAGTGAGCTTTCAAACTGATACAGGACTTTCACAACTATACAGTATTGAGACAAATAAAGAACAGAAAAGTATCTTATATCAAAACACAGTCCAAAGTATCCAGAAGCAAGAAAGTCGCTGTTTGTCGGTGCCAATGTTGATGTTCCACAGACCGCACTAGAGACCTGAGACGCACTAGGCTTAATAGACGCACTAGGCTTAATAGAATGGCAATTGATAATTTTCTTGGTGGCAATTGAACCTTCTAGTTCTTGAGAATATTTACAACTTAATTGTTAACCTGGTGCCTCACAGGATTAAAAGTATGCATTTAACTGTTGAAAAACTTATATGGAATTTCCACGTGTAAAAATTTTCATCTATTTAGAAATCTGACAACTTTAGAGCAGTTGAGCAACCATTAAATTTGATTTTAAAAATCTGAAAAAATTACAGAGAAATTATTTCACAGCACATAACAAAGTGGGAGGGTACCACAGTAGAAATTAAGAACTTTAGTTTTGACGGGCACTAATATATATATATATATATATATATATATATATATATATATATATATATATATATATAACTATCTATCTACCTATCTACCTATCTATCTATGTACATTGAAAAATACGCCCTTTAGTCATTTTAGGCGCTTTTAGTCAATCTTTAATTAAGGAATTCATTCAGTTGGAAATTATTATTATCCAGGACGATTTATAAAGCGCTATAACAAGTTAAAAGCCAAAATCAAAAGCGCTTTGACAGCCATGTCAATGAAGGTCAGAAGGCAGCGATGTCGAAAATCCACTCTGATGAAAGAAAGAACTCGATGCCGTGACTAAATCCGGTCCCGAGTCCTTAAGAAGCGGTCCTTCACAAGAACACTTCAACACTGACACGTCAGCGAGGAACGAAAGACGATGTTAAAGGTCCGCGAGTTGGTAGTAGGAGTTTTTCGCACGGTAAGATCTGGCGGTGAATTCCAAAGTAGCGGTCTTCCGTGAGAGTAAAGTTCGTCACCGAAATCGGCAATTCCGACGAAGTTGGAGGCTCCAACGAAGTCAGCCGCGGACCCGCGGTCCCATTGAGTTTCACGCGGTGGCCATATTAATGGCGGACAATGGCGATCCACTCAGCGGCGGCGGTGACCAACTTAAAACATTCCAAAACGACGTGGAAAAGTGGAAGACGGCTAGAGACTCGTCGGAAAACTGACGAGTGGAACGCAGTCCTCGCGATTGGCGTAAAATCCAAGCGCATAACGTCGGAAAATGCCGAGAACGGCGACCAAACCGTGGCACGTACAAACACGTGTTGGCAGCTGTGAAGGCGCCAAAACCGGAAACCGGAAAAAGCCGGAATTTGCATGAAGTGTCAATGCAATAAAAAGGGTAGCTCATTTGTAGCTTGGCCCTTATGTGGTAATCTTGGTAATGGGCTAAATTTTGATCCATACTTTTTTATGCCTGCAACTTTTTTCTAAGTTAAGACAAAAGGGTAAGCTCGCATGACTTTTCCTGATTATGACATTACTGCAATGTGAACTTTTTGAGCCCTAGCACCAGGTGGTGCTAGGGTTCAAACTCGCACACTGAGCTATTGCGACATGATAAGGGGTTGTCCATAAAGCACGTCACGCTCGAGGGTTCGGGAGTCTAAGAAAGTGTGACAATTAGTGACAGGGGAGGTTTAAGGACCACCTGACGTCACACTTTGAGTATAAATAAAAAACCTTAAATATCATCATCATTTATGGTATGCCCTCTGGAGGGTAACCGTCTTCACAATACGTCGCCAGTTTGTTATGTCCTGTGCTCACCTCAAGGCGGTGAAGAGTCCAAGGCTTTGGAAAGCTAAGTCGGCTTCTATTGTCCTTGACCAATGACCAGGTGATACATGATCTTCCAACCAGACGCTTCCGGTGTTCAGGTGGGCCAAACATTGTAGCGCGTAGGGCTCTGGCGTGGTCCTCGCCTGGTTTAGACCTCGCAACATGTTCAAATAAGCGGAATCTACTGAAACGAATTTTAGCTGAGACTGGACCCTCGCCCGTGCGCTGAAAGACTTCTGCATTGGTCATGTGCAAGGTGTAAGGTGCACAAAGCAGTCGTCGAAGATACCATTGGTGGAAGGCATCAAGTCTCTGGTTCGACGAAGATGTCAGCGTCCAAGCTTCATCTTCATAAAAGAGCACCAGAAGTACATAAACCCGATGGAGACGGACCTTGTTCTGGAACCGGATACTCGAGCGCCAGATGAATCTATAAAAAGAATTGAAGCAGTCACGAGATATGGAAATCCTTAGGAAGACATCGGGTTCACTGCCTCCTGAACTGTCAATCAGGCAACACAGGTAGCACTGAAGGACTGCACTACCTCCACCTTGTTTTGCAGCCACCTTTACAGGGCCACCGAGAGAATTTGCGGGCTCCTGTGCAAAAAATAGTCACGGGCCCTGACCTGGCAAGTCTGTGAAAAAGTTGTTGACCTTTTTTTTCAACGCCGTTACTCGTAACAAGCAAGTGTGAAAAAGTGTTGATGCTCCTGTTCTGCTTCTCGCATCTTTTATCATTTAAAACAAGGATATTACTTCATTCCTTAACATGATCGGTCAGGGCCCACTGACATTCCGCGGGCCGGGCCCCTGTGCTCGTGACGAGAAGATGAACTTTTTTCCTTGTCAGTCGTTTTCAGGGTTCAGAGTATTGTTAATACAGTTCATACATCATTATCACCCGACTCGGGCCCCCTGCAGGTCCACGGGCCCCTGTGTAATTGCCTCCTGCCCCCCTCTCGGCGGCCATGCACCTCTACGATTGAAGGACTCTGGAGTCTGGACATCGATTGATTGGTCTTGTACCAGGTGACCTCGAGACCGACTGGGCGTGCCTCTTCACTGAGGGAAAGGATAATTATTTCGAGCATCTCAGCCAGAATAGCCATTAGCCACGTCGTCGGCAAAATCTAGGTCCATGAAGACCTCGTCGCCGAGGATTGCCCCTGCGAAGCCCCGGTGAACTGTTTTATTCATGATGCAATCCATTGGTGTAAGGAACAAGTCAGTGACAATCCTACATCCCTGTCTGACTCCTGTAAGGACGTGGAACCATTCTGAGAGCAGGCCATCATTGTGTACCGCACTGACTGTGTTGGTGTACAGGTCTTTGACCAGATCGACTACCTTCTGACGAGGACACAGAAATAGCAAATAATACCTGATCGAATATATATATATATATACAAATATTATATATATACTGTCGTCCGGTTCGAGGTGTGAAACGGAACCTCGGAAGGCGATTGCGTTGAAGCGTTGAATTGTGACTGGCAAACGCTGGAAGAGGAAACTGCCTTCCCTTTTGTTGAGCTAACCGTCGACCCAGCTCGTCAAGAAAACAGAGAGCGTCATTGTTGATGGGGCCTAGCGTCTCGAATGCAATGGGCAGGAAGGTGTACGTGACTGGCAGATTTTGATATTTGGACGTTTCTCTGACAGCAGCGGCTTCTGCGGCGGCTCCTGCAGAGAGCAAAGTTGCTACCGTTGCGTCCCAGACCAGGCTTCGTCCGGCTTGCAAAGGAATCAGGGTCATGCCGTCTGGTCTTTTTCCATCGGATCTACAGAGACCAGCTGGCTCCTTTGATGGACGGGATACCTGCCCCGACTACAGTAAAGCCCTCTGGATCAGGTCATTCAACGTGGAGTGTCGAGGCAGATGACACGACAGCCCGTGTGAACCGTCTTCTGATACCTGGACGCCGCAAGGACAAAAATGTTTTATTCATGATGCAATCCATTGGTGTAAGGAACAAATCAGGGACAATCCTACATCCCTGTCTGACTCCTGTTTTTCCTCACTATAGTTGATTCGGAGACGGAGGCCAACGAAGACTTTAACAGTCTCGTCATCCATGCGCAGGCCGCAGGCGGTTAATGGCAGCGCGTGCAGCCAGTCGCTGGTTGACTAGCAAAAAGGTCATCTCCAACATTTTTGAATTTGAAAAGCAAACTATCTAAAATAAATTAATGATTTCTATTTAACAAATTATCTCTCAATATAGATAAAACTAATTACATTATCTTTCATTCTTATCGTAAGACACTTCCTATCAATATTCCTAAAATCAAAATTAATAAAATGGAATTAAATCAAAAAACCTCTACTAAATTTCTTGGTGTGACAATAGATCAGAATCTTAATTGGAAAGAACATACATCTATAATAGCACTTAAGATATCTAAGAACCTAAATATTATAAGACACATTTTAAGACTAATTAATAAAAATGCACTACTTAAACTTTATCATTCTATGATTTACCCTTACTTAACTTACTGTAATATTGTATGAAGTTTTAATTATAAATGCATTACTAATAAACTTTAGAATCTGCAAAATAAAGCTATTAAACTATCTAGAAATTACACTGAGTACATTGAAACAAATGAACTATATAAAAATCTTAATATACTTAGGGGCCTAATATCTCTTGTATACATAAGTATCAAAAGGCAATATTTATGTTTAAATGTGTTAATAAGCTATTACCAATCCACTTTTACAAACCTGAATACTTTTCAATAATAAAATTTCATTCCTATAATATAAGAAGTCAAAACAAATTTGCTATCCCGCATGCTCGTACTAATATGATTATTTTCCATTAAATGTTTTGGACCTCGTACCTGGGATAGTCTACCTGAAAGTTTAACCAATACATCAAATTTATATATGTTTAAAATCAGCTTTAAAAATGATATCCTATTTAAATGACACTAAAATAATCTATTAATTGAATGATTAATTATAAGATTAACTTATTGACTTCATGATGTCAAGATGTTTACACTAGCCTATACTGTACCTCTGTCATTTTCTATTGTTATTGACTTACAGTACTTTAGTTATAGATGCCTATCTGCGGGAACTGTGTTCCCTTTTGGTATCTATTTCCCAACGTTTTAACAATTACAATGATCATAATGACATATCATTAGAATAAATCTCTGCTCTTTTTATTTTATTTTTTCTATGCTCTCAAATGTTTAATGTGAGCGATTGATTTACTAGTTATGTATGTAGGTAACTAGTATGGTTTTTGTTGTTGGAAGTAAACCAGTGTTAAACAAAAAAGGTCATCTCCAACGTTTTTGAATGTTGGCAAGCAAAAAAAAGAAAAAGATAATCCTACGTAAAAAAGTAGTTTGCGCGGGACCCTAAGATGCGCGGGGCCCCGGGCACTGTGCCCGAATTTTTACATGTAAAGACGCCCCTGAGTAGAAGGAAACATTCGTTTCACTCAATTTAATCAAAACACTGTAGACTAGCACACGTGCTTAATTGTGCTTAAAATATGTTGTTCTAAAAGTGAGTCGAATGAGATAGCTTCCTACGTGACATTGAAATTTAAGATTTAATTCCGATCAGAAACCACACTTCCATAAAGCAGAGCTTCTGAGCTTTAAATGGGAGAATTCTGGTTAGTTATGGGTTGATTTCTACATTTGATCGCTTTATTTGTGATCTATCACTGTTATTTCATATGTTGTAGCGTAGCTAAGTTGTACTGTAGTTCGCAGGGCGGTGCTTTGGCGTCTTAACGGTCGTTAGTTAGTCTCCGTTAATTTCATTTCCTTCTGTCATCATCAATTCGATGGACTGCTTATTATTACCGTAGCTAAGAGCATCAACAACTTTGTACGATGACAGAACGAAATGGACGAAAGTTAAACGAATTTAGCAACACAGATTTTAATATTGTATCACAAATTTTTCAATACGACATAAAAGTGAAACATTCAACTAAACGTCAAACACTTTTCACTAGATTTCATCAAAGTTGTATTGAAGGCACAAAGACTAAAAATATGCTGCTTTGATAGTCAGAATCAGGGGCGTCAAAACCTTGGCCCGCGGGCCAAACTTGCCCCGCGGGCTGATTTTATTTGGCCCGTGAAAATATTTACGTTATTACATTTTTTCTAAAAGTTTATGCGTGAAATTGGTTTGATGTAAAATCCTGTTTGGTTTGAGAAATTGGTTTGATCTAGAATCTTTTTGGGTTTTAAAAATTGCTTTGATGTCGAATCGTAGATCCTGTGTTTTGCTGGCGTGACAAATGGAAGAGCATTACTCTTTTTTTGGTTTTGAGTTTTGTTGGTGATGTTGACTGAACAAGTTTATCGACACGCTACATAAACAGCAGGAGATTACCACAGTCCGATAGTCCATATAATATTGGCTGCAGATTTAAAACCAGACATTGCTAAACTAATGAAAAAAATAAACAATGTCACGTCTCATCAGCTTCCACATCTACATCGACCGTCATCTATAACTTTATATGTTTTCAATTTGATCTTCACTTCTTTGCCATTAACAGAGTTTGAAATCTAACTGTTTCTGTTAGACATGACTAGAATATGGTTTGTCATAGTTACAACAATAGGTTGTAATCAATGTAAATAATGTAATGATTGAATGGCCGTTCATGTTTTCGTCATTTTACT
Organism: Metaphire vulgaris; assembly: GCA_018105865.1. NCBI lineage: Eukaryota > Metazoa > Annelida > Clitellata > Crassiclitellata > Megascolecidae > Metaphire > Metaphire vulgaris. The sequence continues at coordinate 15,947,232 of CM030845.1, read as the reverse complement.
TTAGTTTTTAAGGTAGCTCAGATTTTGGAATATAATATTGACAAGCAATTTTGCATTTGGCCCGCGAGGACATGGGAGACATGTCATTTCCGTTAATTGTTCGAAAATGTCCTTCCCCTTTCCAGCGTATTTAAGCTAATCCACAGATATCTAGGCCAATCCTTTCCATTTTGTTTTCCTATATTTGCAATTTTTCCTTCTTGTAGCCTGCTTCTTATGTTTCAAGTTCCTAGCCTGAGCCTTGGTCTCAGTTGTTAACTTTGTCTTTGCTTTCCTTCTATTTCTTTGCGTTTAGGTTATTGAATGCAGATGGTTACATCAGTGGTTTTCACACAGGCTTCTAGCCTCCTAAATCACTTAAAATCACATTATTATTATTATTATTATTATTATTATTATTATTATTATTATTATTATTTATTATTATTATTATTATTATTATTATTATTATTATTATTATAATTATTATTATTATTATTATTATTATTATTATTCCAGTCATCAACTTTTCGACCCTGCCCGGGTTTCCTAACAGGGAACGCAGATTTTGTTTGACCAGACGTTGTGTTACAAAATTTCAAACTCTCATCCGTGTAGCGATTGGCAATGTACAATGGTAGGTACCAGGCTTTCCGTCCCGCAATGACAGACCGGTTCCAAGCATTACTCGTAATTTGCTCTTGCCTTTTGCGTGATGATTCTATTTTCTTGATTCAGACCAATACTGCACCATCTTCACTACCCTCACTGCTGCTGCTGCCCATTCAGGGACTGCCTGTGTTAGCCATCGTTTCAGAGTTTTCGTCAGGCCCGCCCACCTCATCTAATGCCCAAGGTGATACTTCGGTCGAAGCCTCCATCACTGATGGTATAGCCCTGACGAGCAAACTCGGAGTAATCCCTACTCAAATGCTTATGCTCTCCGCCGCGAAGAGGTCACAGGTCAGATTTGGAGGGACAAACAGCCAACGGATATTCTTTCTCCATTTTAGCGTAATATCATTCTGCAAAATTTTATTTCCGGTCAAAGCATGATTGTCCGAAATTCTGCCGAGTGATGAAAGCGATATTTCGACAATAGTGTTAAGTAGATTGAATGTGCAGAATTGCAGTTCTCGATTAGCGACTGCAACGGTGGCTGAAGATGATAAGGAATACTTCGATGTTTTCATGAAAAGAGGTCATATCGATTTTACTTAGTCGACAGAATGTCTAGCTGCTGTGAGGTGGGGGGGGGAAGTGGAGGAGGCGGTGAGCCAAGAATAAACTATAGTGAAGTCGGAGATCTTTTCAGATTGGGAGCATAAATAATAATTTACGAACGCGGAGGTAGTAATTAGAAATACGATCCATTGTTCGGTTATGTCTTTTTAATTCGCTGATGTCCTGCCTTGTTTACAATAGCGTCCGATTGAGCCGTAGACCGGATCTATACGATATATATATATATATATATATATATATATATATATATATATATATATATATATATATATATGAGTGGCACTTTACTGTACACAACATGAAAACAAGCGTTGTGCCGTTGAACGGAAATCATTAGGAGGAGGAGTAGATGAGGTCTATAGGTAGAAATTCAGAAAGCTATTGTTTTGGATTGTGACTATTTTTGAGGAAATTCCGCTGCACTGCGTAAAATTATCATTTTATTTATCTGCGATCTGTTTTCCTATAACTGGGAGTTCTAATAAAAGCCCACATCTGAAACTTCAGGTTCTGAGCTTACAACAACATCGTGGTTAATAGAACAGGCGATATTCAAGCTTTACTTTACATTGCCAGCAGGTAATTGACAACTAATCAGACGACTTTGTTAATATCGTCTGACTAAAACCGTAGCAATCCATCGCCATTTGGTATCATATGGTGTAACAATGAAATCTGGTCGCCGGTGTGTGACAAACGATTTGAACCACCTCATTTCTTATTCTCTTTGAATTTTAAAAAGACAAATTAGAATATTTGTAAATGTCACATTAGAATTTAACCTAAACAGCGAAATCAGGTGCGTCTTAAGACTAGATAACTCTAAAAGATTAGCCTATAGGTCTAATGTAGGCCTAGATTAGGCGAGGTGGTGATGGTAGTGATTTCCAGAGTCTGAGGCCACACACAAAGAAATAACCAGCGCAAATGACTCTAAGAAAGTGAGGATCAACAAACGAAAGTGCAGTTGAGCATCGAGTGGAGTGACTAGTTGGTCGAGGGATGAACCGTGTCTTCAGATAACTGGGTTCATTGTATAACATGATTTAATGAGCCAAAAGACATTTTATAATTAATTCGCTGATTGATATAAAACCTGTCTAACTGGGGATATTTGTTCAAATCTGAGAGTCTTGGTTATGAGTTTAGCTAAAGTGTTCTGTATTCTCTGGAGCTTTTGCATGTTAGATTTTATGAGACCAACAAACAGGGAATTGCAATAATCTAGGCGTTCAGTTGCTACACGTTTGGATGGAAGAAACAACTGCAACGTCATATTCTGAGCTTACAGCCATACTCTGTGAATATCAGAACGTACGAATTTCAAGGCTTACTTCACAGTATCAGCAGGTAATAATTGACTACTAATCCGGCGACTAAAACCTTATCATAACATCGTCTTCTCGGTAGATTTACAGGACTCTACGCAACCCGTAATTATCATAAGTTATAAGAAATCCACATGCAGTCTTACGAACCCATTTTACAAAACACAGTTCATCTTCACTGGTTTAGCCAGAGTTCCAGTCCCGTTTAGCGGTGTTTATGGGAGTGTCGTAACATTCAATCTTATCATGTCGTAATTCTTTCAGGGTCTCCTGAAAGAATTATGACATGATCAGATTGAAATCTTGAGATCTGGATCACATTTTCAGCAATTAGGGTTTCACAACAGGGAACACCATTTATAAAGCCAAACTTTGGTCTGATCGCACTAGGGGATTCGGGGAACGTCTTGAGCTTGATCCATCGTTAGGATCCTAAACGGAGCGTCAGTCACAAAAGTCAGGGTAACTTTGTATTTAAATCCTGTGCTGCTAAACGCTTTTGCGGATTACATACGAGAACTTGTCAGAAATCCCTCACTCCCGTTTTCGATATAATTCTCTCATCGGGGTGTGCACGAATCTCACAATCAGTCAAAACCCGAAGAGGAAGACGGCTTCCTGGGCTCGCCAGTGGGCAGTGGCCAGTGTTTATTCTAGCCACCTTGACATGGGGGGAGTTTGAAATGTTTGAGGGGGAAGAAGGGTTGTCTCCCCAAAAAGCTTGACAAGCAAAAAAGGTCACCCGCATACTTTTCCTCCAAAAAGGTCATCAACGTCCTTCCTTATGTTCAATGTCCTTCTTGTCCTTCTCCAATACTCTCTCTGACAAGCAAACTAAAGGTTCATCCTTATATTTTTCCGCTCTCAAAAAATAACCCTCCCTCTTATCGCGCTTTTGGGGAGGAAATTTCCATCCCCCAATGCAACATATAAAAAATTTGGGGGATTTTTAAACGTTGGGAGGAAATTTCCCCCTTAAGAAGGCCTTGAATAAACACTGGGCAGTGGCAATGATGATAATAATAACAGAATCGTTGGTGTGACCTGGTTCCAGAATAGGGGCACCTCAAGACAAACTTGCACCCAGGGGCGGTTCTAGGAATTTTAATTTGGGTAGGCCAGTCAAAGGCCATGAAAATTTTGGGTAGGCCAAGCTTGGACCGTGTCGTGGTATCAAAGTTCATAAGGTTAATCCCACCCGAAATTCGATGGTTATAAAATACAATAGCGCAGCATAATAGGGATGTGCGGTGAATTATATATATATATATATATATATATATATATATATATATATATATATATATGAGGTGCTGATTGACCAGGTGACCTAACCAAAAAGTAAAATTTTGAGAAAACGGATTTGAAGTTTGTTTGAAGTTTGGAATGAACCTGTAAAATCACCAAGTTGTAATTTATTAGCTTTGACCTAATATAAGTGGAATATTATCAAGTGCATATAAACATGCAAAAATGAGTGCTTGCAAACTATGTGCATTGCAATGTTCAAGGGTTCAAGGTCAGGAGAAGGTCAACTTGACAAAGAGCATGTTAGGCTGAGACTCCGACAAAAAAGTTGCCATGCTGCCAGTTGCATCAGTGTACTTTTGTGTTTTCCACTGTGCAAGAGCATCAGAATGCATGCGCGCTTACGAAATGTTTCGATAGTTTGCTGTCAATATTTTCCCAACCACGCAACCCAGTCTCCGTTAAAGCAGATTGATCATTCCTGGTATCCTGATCGTGGACAAAAATGACGGCACACAAAACAAACTATGGCATTGCTTGCAAATGAATATTCCAAGAAATGATAGGGGCCTACCTGTCATGCAATGAAGAGTTAAATGCTCGTGAAACGCTGACCAGATTTTGATTTTGGAAAGACCTGCAGTTTAGGTTGCACAGGTTGATCTTTATAATCCTTGCTGATATCAGCCACAGTAGTATGAAAACTTACGCAGACCATCTGAGTCAACTGGTGCTACTTGTGAAATTGATAGGCCTACATCCGTTGAGTGATGTTGAACGTCTTGAGATTTGACAGTTGTCTTTGTAGGTCCAGTTGAATCGTCAGTCACCATGTCTTCTACTTCTTCGTTGCCACTAACTCGAGCGCGTTTAACCAGAAATTTATCCATCTATAATTATTATAAGTAACTTGTATGATAGGCCTAGACTGTCTCTTATATGAGCTGCAATCTTAAACGGACTGAATGTTAGCACTTAGCTCAGCGTCGCCGTCTTACACGATAGTTACTGCGGCTTCTCCATCTCTGTTCTGTTAACCAGAACATACATTAGATTACACCAGATGTCCGACGACGTTGAGAATTGATTATCAACACTGTCATGTCATCCATGTCATTAACCGTCAGATAAGGCCATTCATTAGAGGGAACTTAATTATGGACAGCAAGGGGAACTACTCCCATGGCGAAAACGCGTAAAAGTGGCCCCTAAACTCTGCAACACTCACCTGGAAGTCTGGTAATTCTGTGGGGATACGGGGGGGATGAGGAGGGGGAGGGTAAGTACTACCAGTGACAGTACATCTAACAAATTAGACACTGAGGAGGGTGGGAAGAAAATGTGTACGGAGACCGTTGAACGACCATTGATCAGTCGGTGGTGGTTGATCAATTAGATAAAGCTTCTTGACATCTGGAAATCGAATGGAAAAGAAGGTATCTGATGAGTGGCTGGGGATTCAAATGGCCTTACACTACACTCGACAGCCTCGTAGCGTAGGCCATACGCACTAATTACCCAGCCACACAACGCATTTTGGGGAAAGGCCAGCTATACTGTAGGTAGGCCATGTATTTTTTTGGGTAGGCCAGCCACAGTGTAGGCCACGTAATTTTTTTGGGTAGGCCAGACAAAGTTTTGGGTAGGCCATGGCCTACCCGGCCTAGGCCTAGAACCGCCTCTGCAGTTGCACCTCACATTTAGCCTTATATATTATATGTATATGTGTGTATATACAGTATATATAGAATTGTTTTGGGATGGGATACGGACAACTCGTCCCCAGTAACTCGCTCCCAGAAATTCGTCCCCCGAATTAAGACGTTTTGCGGAAATTTCGTCCCCACTCTCCGGCAATCCCCCCCCATTCGACAGCTCTCTAACAAATCAGGTCTAAGCTCAAATTTATATTTAGTAATTCACACAATACCGCTTGAATTCAGTTATCTAATGACCACATTTGCATACGCATGCGCAGTGCGCGTGACCTCCTTTAGGACCGATTCTAATTTTAGTTCCACGATCAGCCTAATTGTCTTAGTCGTTATGGGCCACACATCGAGCCGTTAAGAACTGGCTTAAACTGGACTAAAGCAGTAGGCCTAACTGCAGACACCAGAAGCCTTTGTGGCTTGGTCAGCTTAGAGGCCTACTATAGACATGACGTAATGGAACTTTCGCTATAGTTAAATATCAATTATAAGTACTAGGCCTACATTGACTTTAAATGTTTGCTTTGCATCTCCAGATCGCATCAAGCGTACATTGGCTTAAAATTTTGGCATTTGTACATTGGTTTTAAATTTTCCGTCGGGGGTGAGTTACTGGGGGCGAGTTGTCCGGAGGCGTGACGTACCTGGATACAAATTTGTCGGGGGCAAGTTTTCCAGGGGTGAGTTTTCAGGAATGAGTTACTGGAGGCGATTTGTCCTTAAACCAATTATAATATATACACACACACATATATATATATATATATATATATATATATATATATATATATATATATACAGTAAATATATGTGTGTATATGTGTGTGTGTGTGTGTGTGTGTGTGTGTGTGTGTGTGTGTGTGCGTATCAGAGTGCGTGTGTGTATAAGTTTAAGACAGTGGTCAGGGAACCGGGGTAAATTATCCCAAATGGGGTAATATGAAATTTTTAGGGGTAGGCCTACTGGTCGCATTCCGGTTTTTAATTTTTTTCTATGCTCTTACTGAAGGAAGGGGCTTTCACGTGGAAATGTCCAGAACCGAGTGTTGGCTCTCAAAACTGAACTTCACATTTTTGTGGTTAATCAAAAGCATGTTCTTGCAGAAAAATATAGAAACTCCTCGTGGGTTGTGCGCCTTGCATATTTAACTGATATGTTTGAGTATGTGAATACATCAAAGAAATAATTGAAAGACAAAGACGTCAATGTAATTTCGGCTAGAGAAAAGATTTCAGCATTTGGGTTATAGCTTCAATAAGTCTATTGGAAACAACAAGAAGAACAAAATAAGACAGTTGTCTTTTGAAAGTTGGCTTTGTATTTGGAATATTGTGAAGATTGCTGATATGCTAGAGCAGATAAGAGGCACTTTTCGAACTTCGACCCAGTAATGAAGCACGTATTGAATTGTAAAGCCAAACTGATCTGTCGTGTTTTTTGGAAGTCCACAGCTGAAAAGGCCTTCTACGAGAAAGCAATCAAAGCGAACATAAACAAAAGCAAAGAAATCGATTAGATCCCAAAGACTTTCCAAAGTGCTTTGGCATCAAAATGCCCATTTTGAAGTTATTGTATCGTCCATGAAACAACATCATTTCTCAAAAGCCTGATGTGAAAATATTTCAGTTAAATCCTTTTATTTAAAAATGAGAATATTAACCCGTTAACTGGGCGCCCCGAGTAACGCTCGTCCATTTTGCATTGAGTTACAAATAGTTGCCCAGTTAAGGGGTTAATCTAGCCTATTGCATTATATTATATTCTGCTTAACTTTATATTGAAGTTTAAGTTATATATTTATTATCGTGTAAACTGTAAAACAACCCTTTCGCGTTAAAATATATGTGGTGGCCTATCTTTAAAATCTGTGGGGTAAAGTCATTGAAGATAAATATATTTTGAGGTAATGGGTAAAGCAATTCCCCGACCAGTGTTTAATCTAGGCCGTTTCGGGGGAAATTGCCCTTTCCCTCCGGAAATTTCAAATTCCTCCCGGAAATTTTGGAATACTACATGGACTAACAGCGGCCCCTAGCAGAATTCCCTCCCGGCTTTGTCAGTTCCCACCCGGCTTTTTCAGTTTCCCCTCCGGAGTCCAGGTGTCTAGATTAAACACTGTCCCCGACCCCTGGTTTAAGAGTTAAGTTATAGTTTGAAAATCCACCTTCCTCCCCCTCCGCCTCCCCCTCCGCCTGCGCCTACGCCTCCGCCTCCGCCTCCCCCCTCCGCCTCCGCCTCCCCCCCCCTCCGCCTGCGCCTACGCCTCCTCCCCTCCCCTCCGCCTCCCCTCCCCTCCGCCTCCGCCTCCGCCTCCGCTGCGGCACTGCCTTTGTGACGTTTAGCTGCTTAAGTTTAAGATGTGAGACGTTTTATCTATTGGAGAGCTTTGATCAACAAACAAAAATCATTGTTTGGAACAGGAAACGGGATTAGACCCTGGAAAGCTCAAAATAGACTTAATTTAATCAACTATTTTATCTGACTGACTAAAAAGATGGCTGACGTAACTGAAGTTAAAGGAAGTTTGAACTTTTTCAGTAAATCTGTTACGCAACAGACTTGAGAACAATTTTGCTTTACAAATTTTAATATGAATCTCCTCTCATTCATGCGAATAGCTTTCTAGGTCAGAAATAGTCTACTTGTTGTCTATTTCTACTTGAAGTGAATGGGAAAATACTGTACTGAATGTTGCGTACAGTGTGATAGCTGTATATCTATAGTGCCTACAATCAATGGCAGTAATCGCATGACAACTACAATTTCTCTAGCTAGCAAAAAGCTTCTGTGGATCTGCATTGTATTACGCAAGATTTGTTTGTTCAATTCGATCAATATAAGCGTACGGCAGGGATAGTTTTCGAAATGTACTGTAGTATACGTGTACATGTGAATCTTTGTGGAGACGAAAGTTAAATGCAAGACCTTGCTCTAATCCTTGCAGACGTTCGTGGCTTGCAACGAATGCATTTAATTAAATCAATAACTGATAATTATTGTTAATCAATCGTTGTTGTTGTTGCGAAAGACTTCTGTTTATTGATGATAGAAGTATTTCAGTTTTCATGTCAGTCATATCACAATGTACAAATCTGTTCGATGTGTAATATTGGAGTAGCAACCTGTTTTATTCTACTAAAGGTTTTATCTAAACAGGTATGCCCTCTTAAATTTATTTTTTAATCCGTATTATGCCCGTTGTTTTGAACATATTTAGTTTGTTAGATGATTAAATGACTGCATGAACTGTTTCATAAAATAACGACTTAATTTTGCCTTAATTTAGCACTGAATTTTTTTAAAAATCCAAACGATCGCGGAACCATAAAAATATGTTGCTGAATTACGGTAGACGATACGCTAATACCTGTTCACGCAGTATTTTAGTATTGTGTTGTCTTGTTTTTAACCGTCTTCGCTCCGAAGATTGGCTGCATTGTGGACTGTCTTCTACCAAGTGTTACGGTCTACTGCTGGTCTTGTCGCCTGCTCTATAGTGAGTCCTGTCCATTCTTTGATATTTTCCTCCGACTTTTTCTTGGTCTACATCTTTTTCGTGATACTGGCATTGTGTCATGTATTATTTCTTTATTTTCCAGTATTACCTATTATTACCAGTATTACAGTATCACACTATCAATTATTGTTATCTTTGACTTAGTGGCTGTTTACTGACTGTTTACTGACTGTCAGTGGTTGTTTACGCACTATAGTGCGCGTACATCATCTTGGCGTTTATCCATGGGAAGATAAAGAAGAATTTCAGACTGTAATTCGCATTGATTTGTATTGTTCTTTACCCTCTAAAAGACTTAAAGGTCCGCAATACTAAGAGAAAATATGTTTTCGTGTTATCCTGCCTCTCTCCGTTTGTTGTTGTTCTCACTTTTGGGTCGGTGTTCGTCGACTTTCTCAACAATTTTTGGGTTGCGTTAATACGAAAAACACCTGAAAACCACCCAATAATTTAATAGCTGGTCATTCTTTGAGATTTAAAAAAACACAACATATCGTTAACGGTCGTAGTATAATTTTTTTACCGACAGGTGGAACGGTGGTAAAAGCATTGATCATTGTTAAATGGTGAGCTCATGTCCTGAGATAAAATTAGATTACCTCGATGTGTTTAATCAAATTCAAGAGACAAATTCTTTCAACGAAGATGGTCTCCTGACAAAAAGGAAATATGACTAATATTTAAGATACAGGTAGACAACCAATGAAATCTGACGACCAACTTAATCTAACAAGGAACACAGATAGGCCTACTGTAAGTTGATTAATATAGCAACATATAACATCATCTACGATTTTTTCTGTATTCATATTGAGGTTCAAAAATATTTGTAGTAGTAGTAGTAGTAGTAGTAGTAGTAGTAGTAGTAGTACTAGTAGTAGTAGTAGTAGTAGTAGTAGTAGTAGTAGTAGTAGTAGTAGTAGTAGTAGTAGTAGTAACGTTTAAATGGAACACAACTTTTTAAAAATGTTTTTAAATTCGCAGATTTCGACATAACAAGAAAATTTTCGATTGGTTCCAGATTTTGTTGCAGATCCACGATCATTGACACGTTTGGAAATATCTTTCACCGAATAAAGGTTTCATCCCTTTTCAGGATATTTTGCAACAATTGTTCGGTATCCAAAGCCAAGCTCCAGCAATGTCTGAATTCGCATTTTATCTTCATTCGATATTTTACCCATTTTGAAAGTTTAAATCTAACTATTCTTGTTATATCGAATTCTGTGAATTTAAAAACATTTTTACAAATGTGCATTCGATTTAAACTTTACTACTACTACTACTACTACTACTACTACTACTACTACTACTACTACTACTACTACTACTACTACTACTACTAACATTGACATGAAACCAAATTTATGTCAAGCCAGATATTTAGGCCTGTCATGCTGCGACTGAGTTGTAAAAATCGAAGTTTGAATTTGATATCTCACAATATGGCCATCTCACAATATGGCCACCTTACACGCAAATGATATGAAAATAAGCATAAAGGTGGGGAAATGTGTGCTGTACACGTATGGCAATTTTGATAGAAATATATTTAGGAATTTGTAAGAAATCATAGTTTTTCTGCTGTTTTTTTCAGAGACACCCTGTACATTGGTTGGTTTGTTCACATTATTGCAGTTCTTCAGCTCTCATTCCATCATTTGAGTAATAGATTTTAGGTTGTTAATAATATTACTAATTTTGATATAACGGTAAATTCTGTGTATAACATATTCGATTCTTTCAGTTGATATTAACGACTGTCTGGCGATTTTTAGGTTCACGCTTTGTGAGACATTAGACTGGAAAGCATATTCTCGAAAGTAATGTTTTCAAACCTGAGAGCTTTTATTGTCGTGTCAGCTTGCGGAATGATTATATTGTTTTCAGTGGTCAAGAAATATGGGATCCAACATTTAAAATGGACTCATCTTTTAAAACCTCAGTCAAATAAATCTGTATCCGGTTATGTGGCATTAAAAACGTTCGAGGGTAGGCTTGGAAATCATATGTTCCAGATTGGTGCTCTGTTCTATGTTGCTCTGAAGATGAACCGAGAAGTCGTTCTATTCAACGATCTCGATGCTGATCGTTTGGAGAAATATTTCAGTCTGGGAATCAGAAGAGTCAACAAATCTTGTCCTTGTTTTCTATTTAAGGAAAAGTTATTAGTTTCCTATGACGTTCGTATAGAAGAGGCAATCAGAAACGAAAATGCCTCTAACAGTCGCACAATAGTATTGGATGGATACTTTCAGAGCTGGAAATATATTGAACCTGTAGATCATGTACTTCGTACGTGCCTCAAATTTCGAAACATAACTGAAGCCTTTGCCAGAGACATTTTGAGACAGACCATCCCAAATGGATGGACAGAAGGACGTTTTATTCGCGTTGGAATTCACAACAGACGCGGAGACTTCTTGCATAAGCAACATGTTAACAGTGGTTTCACGACAGCGCCTGAATCTTACTTTAAAAAAGCGATGAAATATTTTACTGATCGATACAAATTCGTTCAATTCATCGTCGCATCAGATGACATCGAATGGTCTCGCCAGCATATAACGTACGATAACCAGTCATCCTCTGTTAATGTGACTTATTCTGAGAAACATTCAGCTGGACAGGATATGGCCATTCTGTCTCTCTGCGATCACGTCATCGTTTCAACTGGCACTTTCGGATGGATGGCGGCGTGGCTTTCAAACGGAACAACAGTCTACTATTCCAATTATCCTCGCAATGGATCAGGCTTCGCAAAATCATTGAATCGTCTTGATTACTATCCACCACATTGGATACCAATGGAATGAGGATAACAAATAAAACATAGTTGGTTGCAACATTGTAAGGGTAATTTCATAATGGGCTATTTGATGCTGGATATAGCGCAGACAAAAGTTCAAAGATCAGGAAAGGGGGAAATAGGCAATCATCTTCCGTTCTTATAGATGTGTTACAATTATTCATGTTATTATTATTATAATTATTATTATAACAATGCACAGCACTTTGCCTAATCTATTATGTCAATGATTAGCCCTCTGTATTGGCTTTCAGTTCATTTATTTGTTTTATATTTATAATTTTAGATAGGCATACCTTTTCATTTTTTAAATAAAGAGCAAAAACCTGTATGCTTAGGCTATATCGAATTGAACATCAGGTGCTGTAGGGTTGGTTATCTGTTACTAAAACCCATGCACGACGTCTAGAAAGCGAACGTTTTTTCAACTGAGATACTTGATTGACATCGTTTAAATTTTGGAGAAATGAAACTATACAATTAAGCAGGTAGCAAAGAAAGTTCTACGGTCAGCATCGAATTAGCGAATGTGTTGTACAGAAACTTTAATGTGGCAAAGTTCAGTTGAAACTTGCCCACATTTTAAGTCTTTACAGTACATTCAGTTGCTGTTTCAGACGTTCTGGCCTCAGCATCAAACAACAGCGCTTGAAAGTGAAGTTATTTTATTGGAGGCCGAAAAGAGAAATTAATAATAGGGTTGTTTGGAATTTTGTGATGATACTTAATCTATATGGGTATATATTCAACGACTGTACCAAACACAGTTCAGCTATAATGCACATGTTTGCTTTCGTAAAGCAAAAACAAGAGCAAAAACAAAAACGGACAAATCAGAAGTTAGGATAGGAACCTGGAATGTACGAAGCCTATACCGACTTGACAAACTAGCAAATGTAATACAGGAGATGGAATATCTAAGCACGTACATACTAAGAGTATCTGAAACATTCTGGAAAGGGAGAAGAGTTCATGGCCTCGCTTCCGGATAACGCAAAACAACGCCGAGTAATGTACTCAGGCGGAAAACAACTAAGAAAGGAAGTCGCTATCATTCTGAATGAGAAAACCAGGAACTCAATGGAAAGGAATGAGCCAGCTTCAGACAGGATGCTTATAACTAGACTCCAGGCAAAACCTAAAGCCATACTACTCATCCAGATATACGAACCAACAGAAGATGATGAAGAGGAGAACAAAGTCAAAAAATCACACAAGCGATTTGACGACTGTCTTGTAGTGATGGGAGATTTTAATGCAAAAGGTGGAAGCGACAGAGACGGAGAAATGGTGGGACAGTATGGACTATGCGAAAGATACGAAAATGGAGAAATATTATTTGATTTCTGCAGACAAAATAGACTTACTTCAGCAACACATGGTTCCAGCAAAAAGTGAATGATAGACACACCTGGACCTCTCCAGAAGGAAATACAAAAATCAAATAGACTACAGTACATTGCAGCAGAGACAAGTTATAGGAATAGAATTCTGAACTGTAAAACTACACCAGGTGCAGACTGCGGATCCGATCATAATTCAATAATAGCAGAACTACCAAGTAAAATAAAGAAGAATAAGAAGGAGAAACAGAAATGGAAAGGACGCTCCTAGAAAAATCTGGGAATGATGAAATGGACAATAGTGAGTCGATATATATATATATATATATATATATATATATATATATATATATATATATATATATATATATATATATATATAGACAATAGCATTTGGTTTCCTTTTTGCATGCGTGTGCAGCAGACAGCGTGCTAAGCCTGATACTCACGGCTGTGGTCAATCGTCCAGTGGTCAAAAGTCCGCTGTGGTCAATCGTCCAGTGGTCAATCGTCCTATGGTCAATCGTCCTGTGGTCAATCGTCCTGTGGTCAATAGTCCGCGTACCCAATTAGAGCAGGGTTTCCCAGACATTTTGGAACTGTGACCCACTTCAGCGATTGTGTAAGGTGTTGCGACTCAAATAATAGGCCTATAATAGCAGGTAATATAAAAATGCATTACGCCATCTGGCGAACGTTGGCTGAAAGGAATCTTCTGAGTTTTGAATAAATGGCAAAACAAAAGCTCTGATTCAATTCGATTGAAAATGTGGCAAATATTTTAGTCAAAATTATTCATATTTTTGCCAAATAAGACAAAAGAAGAGAAATAAATATTGAAATTTTTTGAAAATTATCTTTCTTAAAACTTTTCCAGGAACATACCTTTTTTACGCATCTTAAAAATCCTATGAGTAGCCTATGGCAAAATCGCTTAGCCGCTAGGTCTCGATCCATAGCAACCTAGAGATTCCCTAATGTTAGTGGAGTTTCAGAGCAAAATGGTCGGCATACGCTTCCTTGGCGGAATCCTTGCGTTATTGTGAAAAGAGGTTAATTTTAAAAGTGCTATAGGCCAGGGTTGCCCAAACATTTTGGAACTGTGCGATTCACGCCAGCGGCTTTGTAACATGCCGTGACCCTGCAACTTATTGTCGGCTAAAATTGCATAAAAGTTTCATAAAACACTAATCATTTTGATATGAGCGGTGTATGGTGTATGTACATTCGATAGAGGGCGCTAACCAAAGCGACCGTAGGTGAAATTGCACCTGCGAACTATCGGGTCGTTTTTGAGTCATCTCGGTCTTTTGTTTCGGTTTTGGAAGCGTCCGCTTTTCCAACCGTCTCGTCGTCCGGGTGAACGGGCCAGACCTCTGGAAAAACGGCGAAAGACGCCGTTTTCGACGCTAAAAGGGTCGTGGTGGGCGTCAATCAGCCGCCATTATGGTACAGCGTCAGTCGTCAGAGGGCCGTTGAATAACAACAACACCAACAATGACAACAACAACGACAACGACCTGTGACTCTTAATTACGCCCGTTTCGGTTTCGGTTCGTGTTCCTCGGATTGTCTTGCGGTTTTTTGGTGCGCCTCCTTTCTACCAGCCATTTCGTTAGCCTGTGGGAACGACCTAAGTCATTGCGCCGACGAGTCGCCGTCTTCGACTCCAAAAAGTCGGTTCTACTGGCTCCGTCGTTCATCCGCTGCGGAAGACATGGTTGGATCAGGCGTATTCGTAATGCAACGCATCCAGTCACATTCGAGCGGAACTGCGACCGGTACCATAGCAAGATCCTGCTCCATCCACCGCCGCAATGACGATGGACACTATCGGCGAGAATCTCTGCGGATCTGCGCTCATGGAAGAACCGGACGAGAGATCAGATGACGATGACGAAGACGACGATAAATAACATTCTAAAGCGCTTTTACCATCCAGCTTAATTAAATTTGTGTAAAGCGCCTTTGATTTTGATCTATGTCATGTTTACGGCGCTATAAAAATTGTCAAAAATAATAATAATAATAATAATAATAATAATAATAATAATAATAATAATAATAATAATAATAATAATATGGAGGATTGCATGCATATACATTTCTTAAGACCTAAGCATACTTGCAAGGGGAAGACATAGAGTTTGCGCCCCCTCCCACCACTTTTCCATCCAAGTTAACGCCAATGCATGTGTGTATATTCTAAACTGGTAGGAAATTTGTACAAAGTGGATCATTGACCGATAAGAGTGTTCTGAGACATATTAATTTGTTAGAAAATAAGTAATGCTAATTTCAGACAAATTCTGGGCGCGCACAAAAGTTGACTTTCCATGTAAAATTTTGCACACAAGAAATTTCAGGCGCACACAGACTACGAAAAATTAGAAGGAACATTGGTTCGGCCGGATACCTATCACTGATAATAACGTACGGTATAGAATAGAAGGAACAAGGCGAAGGGGCGACCGATAAGAAGCTGGATGGACGACATCTTTGAATGGACAAACGCAAAGAACTATTGAGCCATAAAAAGATCAGCAGCAGAAAGAGCGAAGTGGAGAAAAATTACTGTTAATCTTCTGATAGAGGACGACACATAAACGAAGAAGTGCTTTCATTTGGTCGTAGACGTTGAATTTGAATAAACGTTGAATATATATATATATATATATATATATATATCAGTGGCGGCCGGTGACCATGTCGCTGGGTTGCGCAACCCCCAACGCAACCGCCAATTTTTCGCTACACAAATCGTCAATAACAATAATAATTTCACATGGAATGTTGTCTGGTACAGCAAGCCAATTCCCGATCAAAGAAATTAATTCAGTTGAGTGTTTGACTGCGCTCCGGCGGTTGCGCGTTGCGTTGTGAACCACGTGTGTCGCTAGGCAATAGCGACATACGGGATGATACGTACAATTTCCACGCTAGCGTATACTACATAGCCTGTAATGCAGTATTACTGAAGACAACTTGCCTTGAGGAAGTGGGCGTGGCCGGTTGCAGAGATGGAGCGACACACGCGTTTCAACCAAGACCTAGCCCCGTTTCAACTCGCATAGACTATGAATGCGCGGGAGGGTGTTGGCGTGTTGCCAACATGCTTAAGGCCTAAGGCATATGTCATTCGCTGTATGAAGCTGAGGCGAGAGAACAGAGGGTAGACCGTAGAGGAATATATAGTAGGGTGGAGTGAAAATTTTTTTTCTTCAATTCTCAAAAGCACTAGTTATCAAAAGTTGTGTTTGGCACTATATAGCTTAAATGCAAAATATGACCTTTTTGACTTAATATCTTCTGCCACCTACCTGAGCTTTTGTGACGTCAGTGATATGTTCTGTTCTTTTTGCCTGTGTTAACAGTTGGAATGTCGCTAAATTTGTTCCGTAAGTTATATTATTGTGCACTAAATGTGCGTTTCATTTAGGTTATGTATGTATTGCACATTTGTATTTATTGTGTTAGATGTATTTGGGAATTCTGAGCTTTAAAGTATTTCTAAGCTGTCATTTTTACTTTTTAGGCAATACACTGTAAATCTTAGCTAATATGGCTGAAGGGTGTAAACTGCTTATGCGAAAGCCAGACCATTGTCTTATCTTTGGTCTGCCAAAGAGAATGAGTTTGAATATGTTACCAACCGTTGAAGACTTGCTTATGGAATACCAATGGGTTAGACTAGGTTTGCGCACTCACCCAAAAAAAGAACCATCCGGACTATCTGACCGAGCAGCTGCAGAAATTGCCTCAAGTGTTCTTCAAGACTATGGACTAATAAGAGCTGATGCTCTTGGTGAAGTGATCGACCGAAGTAAAATTAGGCGAGAAATAAATAAATATCGTGAATCACTTCAAGCGGAATCTGCTTCCACTTCAATAGATCTTGGAGCTTTATATTTTGATGGCAGGAAAGATAAGACGCTCATACAAGTGAAAGCTGGAGGCCGATTTCATCGCAAAATAGTGGTTGAGGAGCACATATCACTGATTAAAGAACCTGATTCAATGTATTTGGGACATATTTCTCCAAGTTGCGGTACTGCTGACTCAATCAAGAAAAGCATAATAGATTTCTTTGAGAGGAAAACTCTTAATGTAGAAAAACTGGTAGTTGTTGGATGTGATGGGACATCAGTGAATACAGGTCGACAGGGTGGCATAATTAGACTACTTGAAAAACACTTTAAGCATCCGTTACAGTGGTTAATTTGTCTCTTACACAGCAATGAGCTACCCTTGCGTCATTTATTTCGATACCTTGATGGCAAAACTTCAGGACCACAATGCTACTCAGGCTATGTTGGAAAACTTCTTGAGCAATGCGATAAAATGCCAGTTCTAGATTTCCAGCAAATAGAGTGTGATGACTTAGGCCTACTTCAGTTATCAGGAAATATTCTTTGTGACCTTAGCACAGATCAGCGGTATTTATATGACATGTATCAAGCTGTAGCCAGTGGTACTTGCAGCGAGCCACTGGCACACCGCAGTCCTGGCACGCTTGTGATGTCACGTTGGCTAACAATGGCAAATTGTATTTTGAGACTGTATGTTGCTACAGCTCAACCAAGTGACACTTTAAAAATCATGACTGAATTCATAATGAGGGTTTATGTGCCGGTATGGTTTTCCATAAAATCAAAACCATCGTGCAAGGACGGTGCAAGACACATGTGGATGCTCATCAGCAAATCTCGATACCTCTCTGAAGACCTTAAATCCATTATCGACCCAGTGATTCAGCGCAACGCATTTTATGCACAATTGCACATCCTGAAAACCTGCTTCTCGCCATGATCACTGACAGTAGACAGCACATCAGAGAACTCGGATTAAGACGCATAATGCAAGCACGGGCAAGTAAAAAAGCCTGGGGAGGAATTCGTATGTTTCAGGTTCCAGTTCTTAACTTTGAAGCCAACGACTATATTGACTTAATTTATTGAAATCTAACCCCATTACAGAGCCCCTGTGACTAATTATATAACAGATGATGACCTTAAGCTGCTGATACATAGCACGGAGGTTCCAGTTATCACACATCCTTGTTTCCCATGTCACACACAGGCGGTGGAACGGTGTGTCAAGGCTGTTACTGAGTCAGCATTTGCAGTAGTGGGAGTACAGGCAAGAGATGGATTCATTCGCGCACGCAACGCCGCCCGAAAGATTATGCCAGTTTTCGAAACGAAGAGTGATTATTGCACAGGATAAATTACTGTTTAATGTTCGCTGACAATTGTTAATCTATCACTAAAGATTTAGTTTCATTTCATACGTTTACCAATTCTAAATGGTTAATAACAAACTGTAGCAAATTGTCTCAATCAGAATTTAGCTAATTTTGCCTGTTTCAAAAGCTTAGACATGATTCTGTTATTTCAACTAAATTAATTTAGCACTATATAAAGTGTGCTTTGATGGAAATGTTGAAACATTATAACTGACTGAATAAAACAAATTTGGAAATGAAAATACAGCAATTGCTGTGCAAAATCCTATAATTTCATGCATTGGAAATATTCGCGGCTTGGTAGGTGGCAGAAGATTCCTTCAGATTTAGCCCAAATTTCACATGCAACATACAGGAGGCTGAAGACAACTTTTGATAGGTAGTGCATTTTTGATTTCAAAAATTTGCAAAAAAATCTTCATTTTCACTCCACCCTAATATATAGCCCCTAATAGTTATTCATTTTGTTTAAATAATTCATGTATTTTTTATTAATTAGGTCTATGCAGTATAGTTTCAACTGTTACCTAACCTAGCTTAAGTTAGCTAGATTAATTAGGAATAATTATATTCGTGCTGTGGCAATATGCTTCGGGAAAACAATCACTATCCACATAAAAGGACCACATTGGAACCGAAGTATCCCAGCCTAATTTTAAGAGTGAAATTTTTCTCACTAACATTGCAACCCCCACTTCTTAGACCCACGGCTGCCACTGATATATATATATATATATATATATATATATATATATATATATATATATATATATATATATATATATATATCCGCAGTTCAGCTGTGCGCATTTCTAGGAGAGAAGAGAAATTGTCGTGGCCTGATTTTTCCTACTTAGCAATCTAAGGCAGCACGGAGGGTGGTAAGGTTGGCCACAAATCTGTTGAGATGAAATCTGGCATCACAATCTTCAGTGGGTCGACAGTATAGCATGCGCTGTGCCCCCATCCTATTGCAAAAATGTAGTAGTCCGAGTAAAGCTTAATGTTGGGCAAAGGATCTCTAGTAAGTAATACGTACCTATATATAGGTCTACAGACCATTCATTTTGACACCGGGATTAACAAAGCAAAGATTGTGAATTTACAAGTCTTGTACAATGATCCTGAAATTAAACCTGTGTGTCAGAAACTTATGGCCTCAATCCCAAAACGCGTTTCTGAACTGTTAATCCCTTAACCGTGTATTTAACTGTAACTCAATGTAAAATGGACGGATATATCCGGGATCCCCAGTTAAGGGGTTAAAGGCGGCGGGTGGTCACCTTAGATCCTCGAGTACGCAAATTTTAGTTTATTTCTTTCATACATAAATTTTAACCTGTTCCAATTAATTTGTACAAGACGTAGTCTGTGGAGTGCCAGCTAGCGAAATTACTTTTATAAACAGCTGTCACAATGCAAACGATAGACAGTGGAGTAATTGGCCATTGATCGCAGTAAACATGCAGTAGACCCTACAGCTGTCACACTGCACGCCACTTAATAACTGTCGAACATACATTATTTGGCCATTAACTACTGGTCGAGATAGACAGCAAGTACATTCCGACCTACAAAGCTACAGTATCTGCATGAATAAGAAAAGAGCTACATTAAAAATTTGAAGGTAACATTATTCTTAAGAAATTCCAGATAATAATATTTAAAACTCCCATGACGTCAGCTTAACTTAACTTAATCTACTGTAATTAAATATTCTACTGTAGGTAGTGTATTCAACGTTGAAACTTCCAAGACCCAGTTCTGTATTATGAATATTCTCATTAGTCCAATGTCTCATTATAAATATATAATTTCCTAAAGTCTATCTTTTGCGTGTTTTGTGTATGTGTAACCGCGTTCTCGTTGGACGACGCGCTGCTTTCAGTTGTCATAGTCAACGTCAATTTCACAAAGGGCGGAGCTTACCGATCATCATCACCACCACCATCAGCGCGACGCTATTTTGACTAATGCTTCGATGGGCATCATCATTATCATCATCATTCCCTCTTTCCTTTTCACCTGAAGAGTTCGGTTTAAGGCAACAAGGTTTCTTAAGTTTCTATAGGTGGCATTCCCCCTCAGAAGAGGGATTGCTCAGTCGAATTTTGATGATGTTTGATAGTTTTCGGTTGAGTCCCGCACGGGTCGGCTGACGAAAAAACGTTTCAGCGAATTTAAGAAGCGCCTGCCATAGATGTTGATTTTCAGGCTGCGCTGCAATAGATCCCAGTATGTCCGTTAATCTACTGGAGCGTGCGAAACACGCTGATTTCATTCTACTGGATAGGGGTAGTTTAATTGAAACACCGTGTATATTCAGTATGCAATATGCTTAATTTTTTTCAGCTGATATAGACCACTCTACAACGATTTTAGCACTTTCCGGGATACGAAATTGGAATGTCAATTATCAGCAAATTTCATTCCTCCAGAAAAGAATTTTCTGTATTTTCATATAACAGAATCTGGTTTTACGGAATCATTAGTTTGCTAATTATCATTTTATTATGGGTGGCCAAGGAAAAAGAGAATCAAGAATTATATTGGAATCATTCGGTAAATTCTACTTCAAACAGAACTGGATCTGGTTATGTGACAATGCAGAATTTCGATGGTAGACTTGGAAATCAGATGTTCATGTTTATTGCTATGTTCTATGTTGCTCTAAAGACAAATCGAGAAGTTGTTTTATTCAATGGTCACGATGGTCGTGAACTGGAAAAATATTTCAGTTTAAGAGTTAGAAAGATCAACAGATCTTGTCCGTGTTTTCGATTGCGTGAGAACTTCATTTCTTATGACAATCGTATTGACACGATGATTAGAAGCAAAAATGCCATTAACAGTCAAACGATATTATTACGAGGATACTTTCAGAGCTTGAAGTATATAGAGCCTGTCGAAAATGTGGTTTTGAATTATATGAAATTCCAAACAAGCATTGAAGTCTTTGCTAGAGAAATTTTGAGAGAAAACATTCCAAGAGGATGGACAGAAGGTCAATTCACTCGAGTCGGAATTCACAACAGACGCGGAGACCTGGTGGAAAAGACAGCACCCGAGTCATACTTTAAAACGGCGATGAAATATTTTACTGGTCGATATGAATTCGTTCAATTCATCGTCGCATCAGATGACATCGAATGGTCTCGCCAGCATATAATGTACGATAACCAGTCATCCTCTGTTAATGTGACTTATTCTGAAAAACATTCACCTGGACAGGATATGGCCATTCTTTCTCTTTGTGATCATGTCATCTTTTCAGTTGGCACTTTCGGATACATGACTGCGTGGCTTGCAAACGGAACAACAGTCTACTATTCCAATTTCAATCGCATTGGATCCCCGGAGAAGCGTTTCAATTTCTTTCCTCCACATTGGATACCAATGGAATGACCATAGGTAATATACTGTACGTAGCCTTATCGTCTGATGCAGTGATATTTCAGCTCTAAAAATAATTGTTAATTTTCATTTTCATTCTTAGTTCAGTTCTTATTATCATTTCTATTTCAGTTATACTTCAAAAAATAAATCATATTTCAGTTCTAATTTCAGTTCTAAAATAATTTCAGTTCTAGTTTAAATATTTTCAGTTTAATATCTAATTTTACTTCTAGTAATTGACATCAGGTTTTGTAGAAGAAGATTGATCCTTGCCAGTGGCGGCTCCACCGGGGTGGCCAGGGGAAGCCCATGCCCCCTATTGAGTGCCTGGCCCCCAGTGTCCCCCTGTTGGGACCATATACTTAATGCTATATACATTAAACAACAAATGGTTGTCTCCCCATGATTAGAAGTTGCCACCCCAACGGCCCCCCACTTGCCAAATCCTGGAGCCGCCATTGATCTTTGCATCCAAAGTGTGAATCATGTGACGAAAAGAAGGCTGATCTAGCATTGTTACTAGATAGCCCGTGGCCACTAACATGCTTATCACACTGTCCTGGCGCTGACGGTTCTCGATTGAATCACTTTAGCTATACTCAATCTTGTAACAATTGCTGCAAATAAGTTAACGCCGACGTTAAATTAACGAAGCAGCACTCGCTTAAGTTTTCTGATACAGACACCGAAATGGTGGTTATCAGGGCAGAGGCCCATGTGCCGTCTTGTGATTAGCATGTGATAGCTCAGTGGTGACCGAGTCACCCCCTCCCAGACAGGCGCATATTTGACTGTATGTGTGGGGTAGGAATGACTCGGAGCAACGGCTGGCATATCACCCATGGTCGCATGACGCTGAACTTTGGACACACACACACAGACTCACGAACAGCCATAATATTATATGGCGCTCCAAATATCACACAACCTAAGCAAATTGACGCCATTTTAAATGACGGGTAGTTAAATTCAGTTCATAAAATATTTCTATTTCAGTTCCAATTTCTATTTTTATTGGGTGATTTCATTTCTATTTCAGTTACCGTTCTTTAAAAAATTCCTAATTTTAATTCTCGTTTTCGTTAACGGATTCCTTTAATTTCAATTCTAATTTTCGTTACCGTTCAGTAAAATATCACTGGTCGTGATTGCCTTTATGTTTCGTCAACAATTCAACTGTTCAACTGTCAGACCAATCCCAGTGTGTGGATGACACCAGACATGAACACGGGTCTATTATTAAAACCCAATCCAACCCAATCCATCATGATTCAGACCCAATCCAACTCACGAAAGCAATAGAGCCACTTGACCCACCCCAAACCACCGTAATACATTACAATTTCTTACGCCATGACTTATTTTCTGGTCAAAAATCAATCCATCTCGCCTCTGAAGTAAACCCAATCTACACCCATGTCTGGACGACACACAATTTGCCTGTAAGATTCTGGGTCTATTTTGCAGATCAAACATATAAATAGGCTTGTTCAATATTGCCAAAAAGCAAATTCAATGTGTCGTTTGCATAATTTTATGTTCAGATATTTATACGAAATATAATATAATTTTGTAAAATTACGCCACTTTCTGTAGATTGTAAAGGGGAAAACGGACAAAATTGGTTTTAGACGAGCGGTCGTCGACGATACCCCGCACAATGCTCCTCTCCGTTTGTGTGGGAGTCAGATTCCCGAGATTACCAAGCCTTCAGCTACACAAACTTCTGCCCTGGAGAACCAGATTGTGGAGAGACACCACACGATTGCGTCACCTTCGTCAAAGACTGCTGGAGTAACCCCGATATATACGGATGGCAAAATGATATCTGCTCTTTCCAGTTTTGTCCAATATGCGAGTTGCTTGTACTCTATGCCGACGACACTCAGTTATTCCTGTCCTTTTCGCCATCCTCATTTGACACATAAATTACTTTGCTTGAATCAGCATTCTCGTCTATCTCGTCATGGATGTCATCTAACCTCCTTGCTCTTAATCCATCCAAGACTGAATTCCTCTTAATAGGTCTACCCCAACAAGTTAAAAAAATTGACAGTCCCAAGATAGTCCTGACTCCAGATACCACAATAACCCCTGCTCCAACTGCAAAAAATCTTGGTTTCAAAATTGATTCATCCCTAAATTTAGAATCACAGATCTCCCAACTATCGAAATCCTGCTATGCCCACATTCGCGATCTACGTCGCCTCCGTCCTTGCCTTGACACCAAAACTGCATCCACAATCGCCACTTCAATAGTCCATTCCAAACTAGATTACTGCAACTCCCTTTACTATAACCTCCCAAAAACCTCCATCAATAAATTACAATCAATTCAAAATGCACTAGCCCGAGCAGTAACCAAATCACCAAAGTTCTGCCATATTTCACCCATACTGAAGTCACTACACTGGCTTAAAATATCTGAACGTATACAGTACAAGATAATAACGATTACTTACAGTTCACTTCATTCGTCAAAACCGGTTTACCTTCGTAAACTCTTAACGCCTCAGCCTCCCCGACCTACACGATCATCATCTCATCTCACACTTTCACGCCCGTTAAATCAGTCATCACTCAAAATCTGCAACCGCGCTTTCTCATACGCCGCACCAGAACTTTGGAACTCAATTCCAGCCTCCCTCCGCAGCCTACGATATGGTCAAACAATAAGCTCCGAATCCTCATTTCCTTTAATTCCTTCACTGTCTCCTCAAGCCTTTAGGTCTAAACTTAAAACCTTCCTATTCGAAAAGTCATTTCCCCCATAGCAACAACAACCTGACCAGCCGCCTCATGGATACACTGACATTTGCCCGGCCGACAAACCACCCTGCCTATAGCTATTTCAAGAGAGACTAAGCGCATAAGAATAAGCAGCTACTGCTGTGCTGCTTTCCGGGGCGCTGTAGAAGTTTACGAGATTTTACTTACTTACTTACTTACTCGAATAACCATGATCCAAAGGAAGTCCTTGAACCAGGCGCTTGCCTTGGAAACACATTATGCTGTGGCAAACATTTTATTCAGACGCAGTGACACTACAGTTAAACTGCATATATTGTAGTATGTTTAATAATTGTTTGCTTGATTTTCCAAATCTGGGTGACATTATATAAACTTCTAATATTAAAAATCATGATGATCCTTGCAGACAGAAGAGCCTTGTTTTGGTGTTTTAATCGGCCAATGCTATTGCTAATTTTCCATGTATAATTCTAACTAAATGATCTGGTCGATTAGGCATACACTGAAAGCTATCGCTCTATCTTTGCAAAGCGATAGAGTTGCAATGCATTTCGTCCTAGGACAGTTGAAACTTATTGATAATTGTGTGCGGCTGCTTTGTCAGGTATTTATTATGACGGTCGTTCCTGATAGACAGTCACTACAACTTCACTGTCTAGAGCAACGCAATCCTGAACTCGTCGCGGAGACTATTAAAATAGTCTCCGTAAAATATAAGTTAATTTAAGCTAAAGTGTTTAACTTCCACTCCATGTATGAGGAGCCAAGATATTGAGGTAATACATGAGAGGTAGAGAGAGGTAGATAGAGAGAAGGAATCAGCCATATAAATAATAAAACCTGAGCCAAAAAGCTAAGTCGAATACCCACCCGCCTTAGTAGAGAAAGATAATCCTGTTAGCGGCCGACGTCAGTCATCCTGGTAGATTAGCATAAAGGGCGGTTCGAAACAATATGGCACACAATAAATAGTCCGCTTAATAATAATAATAATAATAATAATAATAATAATAAATAATAATAATAATAATAATAATAATAATTTAAAATTAGAAGCAATAATAATACTTATACCGAATGACATTTCCATTTTTGTGCCTTTCAAGCACCTTCGAAGTCTTCCTGAACAGTGGCGGCTCCACCGGGGAGCCAGAGGGGCCCGTGCCCCCTACTGAGTGCCTGGTCCCTCCAGTGGCCCTCTGTTGGGACCCTATACTTAATGCTACATACATTAAACAACAAATGGTTGTCCCCCTCATGATTAGAAGTTGCCATTCCAACGGCCCCCCACTTGCCAAATCCTAGAGCCGCCACTGTTCCTGAACATGTCAAAAGTAAATAGAAAATTCACCAACACGCGATTCAATTATCTAGAATTGTTTATTATAGGTAAGGAAGGTGAGAGAGAATGCACCTTTCCCTGATTCTATTGATTAGGACTTGTACTAATCACTCCTAGGGCCAAGTGAAGCGCAATACATTGCCTCTTCTTGTGCCAACACCGTCTGTGCGTGATGAAGAATCACATCCGACTAGAGGCGCACAGCTCGCCTACTCTAAACAAAATCGTCGGACCGGCCCAGATGGCGTTAGATCAGTGTTTCTCAAACTGTGTGCCGCGGCACACTAGTGTGCCGCGCGAGATTATCAGGTGTGCCGTGGGATTTGTTGGAAATTTTATTAAATTTAAAATGTCAGTGTTTTAAATGTCTCAGATCAATGACTGTGCTTCAACACTCTATCTTGTACGCATAGCCAGTGAGGGCCGCAGCGTCACCGACGAGTCTGAGGATGAATCAAGAGTCTTGATAATTCGCCCCCCCTCCTGGGACCTGGCCCCTGGGAGGCTGGAGGTCGGGAAGCGCAGCATCGCATGCAAAGCCCCTTGGTATACGAGACGATGCGCTGGTATGTAAAGGGCAGGTTGTGACTTCGCAGTTAAAACTACATGGGGCCAAGTACGCCTAAGCCATTAAGATACTACAACCCCTGCCCGGTGTCTGGTTTGTGGCACCTAAGGGGGTCATATCTGCAGAGCGGCTGTGTACCGGCAGAGAGGACTTGCAGTCTATTCTGAACCAAACTATTCAAGTTGTGAACTTCATAAAATCCTGACCACTTAAATCTGGACTTCTTTCAAAGCTCTGTGAGTCAATAGATTCCGAATATACATGCCTATTATACCATAATGATGTTCGCTGGCTTTCACGAGGGAAGGTTTTGATGCCTTTCATCAGCAAAAATTGTGACGTCTTTTCAAGTGTGCCGCCGATGTTTTCACGTATTTCTAGTGTGCCGCAAGACGAAAAAGTTTGAGAAACACTGCGTTAGATGGAGATGGCAGCATGACTTCTCTTAAGTTTTCTTAATCTTGCAAATTATATTGTTTAAAAAATGTCAATTCAACTCACTAAGTGTAGCCTATCTATCGTTTGGCAGGTCACCGCCTCGTTCACTTGGCGTTCACTGTTAGGTCGTTCCGACAAGAAGCAGCACTCTATGACGGTGACGGAACCTGATCTAATAATGCACTGAAGAATTCATGGTCACAACAGTTGCTAAAAGGTCTTAGACGCTAATTGTGACAATATTTGCAGGTTTTTGGAGCAAGGCAGTGGCGGCTCTAGGATTTGGCAAGTTGGGGGGGGGCGTTGGGGTGGCAACTTCTAATCATGGGGGCCAACCATTTGTTGTTTGGTATGTAGTATTAAGTATAGGGTCCAAACAGGAGGGCGTGGTTTCTTAGAAGGATAACGAGAATTGGCTGGAAAAGACATGATGAAGAACAACGAAATGAAAAGCAGGAACACAAAAAGCTTAATGGCAACAATAATAACAACACAAATGGATCTTTTGGTCATGTAATGCTTAAAGATGGAATAGAGAAGTTTGCTACCACATGAATGATTGAGGGAAAAGAATAGAGCTAGATAAAAGAGAAAACATCTGAACAGTTTATTATATCTACAGGAAGAAAACTACGGAACAATTAATATCATCCATGCAACAGAAGACAGACAGAAATGGAGGTCTATTGCAGTCAAATTGCAGTCAACCTGCAGGGAACCTAGAAGAAGAATACCCGTGAACGCCACAATAGCTAGCTGCATCATATCGTTTCGAAAGAATCTAAAGACTTACTTGTTTAATAAATCATACAAGTGACATTTGTTAAATCGCCCTAGAGGTCTAGACCTTGGCCTTGGTCACGACCTCGGCAATACATTAGTTATCATCAGCGATACATCAGCTATTCTGTTAAAACCTGACCTATATATTATTCATGAACTATACAATGTGTTCAAGCAGTCCTCCTAGGACAATTTATCACATAAATCTTAACGTTCAATAATAATAATAATAATAATAATAATAATAATAATAATAATAATAATAATAATAATAATAATAATAATAATAATAATAATAATAATAAGTTGTCTTGATAATAATAATAATAATAATAATAATAATAATAATAATAATAATAATAATAATAATAATAATAACATGCAGTATGTAATATATGAGACTATAATAATTATGCACTTCTATAACACCAGAACTAATAGATTTGGACATCAATCAATGGAAAAGTAGCTTTACATACCTAATTAATATAATCCTTTATGCTATGGTTTTATCGAAAATTACACCGAAGCTGCGAGCAGACTGGCTTAGAGTTACTAAAGTGCTATCAAATTTAATGAAGTCTGTGTCACTAAATGTGGAATATGCCGTTATCAAGTCTTAGTAGCACAATAAGCAATACCCTACCATGACCAACACCCAACCATGGCCACCAAGAGTTTGGTGGCAGACCGAATAAGTGCCACTTGAAATAACAACACGATCGCAAGAGACAGAATGGCCATATCCTGTCCAGGTGAATGTTTTTAGAATAAGTCACGTCAACAAAGGATGACTTCGAATCGTACTTTGGTGATCAAAATAGTTCACATTGCAGTAAATTATATTCAGACAAAGTCACGTAGGCTACTGTAATTGTGCCCTTTTGTCAGGATTGGGGAAGCTTTGCTGTCAGGGACTTGATCTGCCTCAAGTCTGGGCAAAAATAGTTTTAAGCTAAAAGTTATACGACGATTCATTCTTCCTTGCTGTGTTTCGTTATTCCATTGGTATCCAATGTGGTGGATAGTAATCAAGTCGATTTAATTTCGTTGAAAAAATGGATCCATTGCGAGGATAATTGGAATAGTAGACTGTTGTTCCGTTTGCAAGCCACGCCGCCATCCATCCGAAAGTGCCAGTTGAAACGATGACATGATCGCAGAGAGACAGAATGGCCATATCCTGTCCAGCTGAATGTCTCTGAGAATAAGTCACATTAACAGAGGATGACTTCGAATTGTACGTTATATGCTGGACGAGACCATTTCATATCATCGGATGTGACGATGAACTGGACGAATTCATATCGATCAGTAAAATATTTCATTGCTTTTTTAAAGTATGACGCAGGTGCTGTGGTTACACCAGTATTTGCAATGAAGTCGTCGCGCCTGTTATGAATTCCAACGCGAATAAATTGACTTTTTGTCCATCCTCTTGGAATATTTACTCTCAAAAAGTCTGCAGCAAAGACTTCAATGCTCTTTCGGAATTTCATATGAATCATGACCAAATTTTCTACAAGTTTTAAGTACTTCCAGCTCTGAAAATATCCCCGTAATAATATCGTTTGACTGTTAGTGGCATTTTTGCTCCTGATTATCTTGTCTATACGTTTGTCATATGAATGTATGCTCTCACAAAATAAAAAGCAAGGACAAGATTTGTTAATCTCCCGAACTCTCAAACTGAAATATGCTTTCAGCATATAGCCATTGTGATCTTTGAATAAAACAACTTCTCTATTTGTCTTCAGAGCAACATAGAACGTGGCAATAAACATGAACATCTGATTTCCAAGTCTACCTTTGAACCAGTCTACTGTCACATAACCGGATCCAGTTCTGTTTGAATGAGAATTTATAGGATGACTTCGATTTGAATTTTTGGGAGTTCTGTTCGAAGTAGAATTTATGGGATGATCCCAAAGCAGTTTATTATCACTTTGTTTGACCGGCCATAGCAAAATGATTAATGTCATACAGGTGATTCCGAGAAACGACATGACTATAATTGTTTTCCTCGAGATATGAATTTCGCTGTTAGCTGGGGTTTCCATTTTCATCTCCTAGAAAAGTGCTAGAATCGTCTTAGACGCGTGTCAATATCAGCTGAACGAAATAAAATATTGTACGCACTGAAATGTAAAGTAACGAAGTTGAATTGTCTGCTAATCACCCAGATGTTTCCGTCTCTACGATTACTGCATCAACTTAGCCATAAATCGTTTAAAGAGGATGATCATGGAGTGGCCAAATTAGGTAATCTTGGGTCAAGAGCATCGCAGAGTAGAGGACTGACCAACTGGAGACCTCTGTTTGCAAATCAGGAGGTTCGTGCTTTGGACACTCAACATATGCCTTTACACGTGAAGCGAAGACATTGTCGATCGGAAATAGAACTCTGGTATAAATGATGGGGCATCACAAATAAAAGAAAGTCCAGTCACTCTCTTGACTAGGCAATAGGCTCAGGCAGAACAAGACAGCCAGTGCAGAACAGTTTTTGTATTGTCACTAATGTGATCGTGTCTTGTCACCGGAAATCACTCTTGTACTCTAGCTTGGAGTAAAAACATGAACCGAAGTAGAAGCAGATGATATGCCATTGCACTGAGCTATCTCTGAGCTGAGAGAGAGAGAGAGATAGATGGTCAAAACAACTGCGTTAAAGTGACTTGATATCTTTTGCCAAGGTTAACTCAGCATCTAGAATTATGCCCCTGAGAGCGGAGAAAAAATGGTCAAAAATGTTGAGGTCAACAATGAAGGCGGGTCTATAAGAATAATTTGGTCGGGTCTATAAGAATTGGCCCATAATAGTAAACCAAGTGCGTTGAGTTTTATCTGGATTAACCTGAGTGGTCAGCAGAAATTCGAACTAAACTTTATTTCAACTCTTGTACGTCTACTAAAGTACCGAGTGATCAAGAAAAATTAAAAATTACAGATTATTTCAAATCGTTACGCACATTAATCAGAAGAGACCAAAATGATCAAAGTATCTTTGAAGGTTCGACGAATTTTAATATTGTGTCAGAATATAGAATCCTACATGTGGCCAAAAATTATTTTGTTGAGTCTCCTTTTGGTCTTTCCTTTGTCGCAGAAATGCCGATGTATATTCCTGCCCATGAGTCCGGACTCAAGAGTGTCAACCAGGAGTTCGACCGTATCGCAGACCGATGAGTCTGGGCCTCATCGCGTAGGAACATAAAAGTAGTCCGAGTACTGCCTAATGTCACGATACCTGTATGTCACGTACCGATATTAGGTCTACTGGTCATTGACTTTGAGGCCGAGATCAATAAAGTAAAGATGTAGAATAAGTCTCCAATACAAGTCTGGTACAGAAATCACGAAGTCAAACGCATGCGTCAGAATGCGTCAGAAAAAACTCATGGACTCAATCGCAGAGCGTGTTTCGAGACTATTAAAGGCCAGGAGTGGTGATATTGAATAATGGATTATGCATATTTTGTTAAACTGAACAGTACAGCTCTTTCCTACAAAAATGTCAGCTTTTTCCATATAATTTACACAAGATGTGGTGTGTAGAGTCATTGTTGTAATCAAGCGAAATGACCTTTCAGGCACAGCTATCACAATGCACTCGTTATAGAGTAATTAATTATTAGCCAATGATTGCAGGTGGATATGCAGCTGTCACACAGCACGCAGCATTCAGTAATTGGCCACTGACTGCAAGCAGAGATAGACAAGTATTTTCTGACCTACTAAGCTATTCGCATGAATAAGAAGAGAGTGATATTAAAAAATTTAAGTAAAATTATTCTTATGGCATAAAAATAAGCACGAAAGTAACAATATACAACCTCATAGTAGTCCAGCAAATAATGTACGGAGCAGAAACATGGCGCATGAAAGAAACAGATGAACATAGGCTGCTAGCGGCTGAAATGACCTGCTTACGGAGAATCCTTAGAGTAGCCTAAACCAGCTACAAAAGTTAAGAAATGAAGACGTCAGACAGCGTATCAGCCTAAAGGGCAAAATTATAAGGAAAATACTTGGTCGTAACTGGTATGAACACTTAACCAGAATGGATGAAAGGAGACTACAACAGACGGCATTCTACACTCAAACAGAAGAAAATAAAAAAGAGGAAGACCCAGGAAAAGTGGATGGACACCAGCACAGAAGATATGAACACCAGTATA
Organism: Metaphire vulgaris; assembly: GCA_018105865.1. Taxonomy (NCBI): domain Eukaryota; kingdom Metazoa; phylum Annelida; class Clitellata; order Crassiclitellata; family Megascolecidae; genus Metaphire; species Metaphire vulgaris. The sequence goes on along the minus strand of CM030845.1, from coordinate 15,915,346 downwards.
AAGACAAGCAGAAGAACAGTCAGAGTCGCACAAAGAGTTTCTAAATAAGAAGAATATTTTAAGAACAAGAAACAATATCAAAATATATTGTATGTATTGACATAATTTTTTGAATGAGAAATAAATAAATCGGATGATTTTACTCATCCAGATAAAAACACACACACGCACACACTCGCACGCACACACATATCCACACGGTAGAATACAGTAGAATAATTGAAGAACGGGAAACCAGCCAAGACCGCTAAGTTTGGAGACAGATCGGCTTCACTCAGTAATCCGATAATATGGAACTCGTTACCCGTGAACGCCATGAAAGCTAGCTGCATTATATCGTTTCGAAAGAATCTAAAGACTTACTTGTTCGACAAATTATACAAGTGATATTTGTTAAATCGCCCTAGACCTTGGCCTTAATATAATATAATATAACATGGTTTAAAGTGGTTCAGCTCTGGACACCAGGGCTTTGTCGAACAAGTAAGTCTTTAGATTCTTTCGAAACGATATAATGCAGCTAGCTTTCATGGCGTTCACGGGTAACGAGTTCCATATTATCGGATTACTGCGTGAAGCCGATCTGTTTCCAGCCTTGGTCACGACCTCGGCGATACATAAGTTATCATCAGCGATATATCAGCTATTCTGTTAAAACCTGACCTATATATTACTCATGAACAACGTTCCCTCTAAGCTGCGCGCTGCGCAATTGCGCAATATTTTTAGGGCCAGCGCGCAGAAGTTTTTGAGTAGCGCGCAGTGATTTTTGAGTGGCATTTATAGGATAATGCATTAGTCAAAGCTGAAACATCATAACAAAAATTTGACTTGAAGCACATCACAGAACATGCAGTAATAGTTGTGGCGAAAATGAGTTTCGTTACATGGCCCAATGATAGTTCGTAGTCTAAAGAAAATCAGCGCTATAAAACAATTTCATGAATGGCGCCAAAGCCTTCTGACCTTGGCTTCTGACGGCGCATCCAACTTCCATTGGGTTAGTATGTAGCTCAAATTTAAAATAGCGATGAATTTGTTTTTTGCAAAATATGTCAGCAAGCTGTTGCCTTTACGTTAGAATTTCGATGACAATGAAGCCGTACATGATCAGTGGCGGCTCCACCGGGGGAGGGGGTCAGGGGGCCCGTGCCCCCTATTGAGAGCCTGCCCCCCAGTGGCCCCCCAGTTGGGAGCCTATACTTAATGCTACATACATTGAACAACAAATGGTTGCCCCCATGATTAGAAGTTGCCACCCCAACGGCCCCCCACTTGCCAAATCCTAGAGCCGCCACTGTACATGATGTGATGTTTTGTCAATAAGACTTACTTATAACGACTTTAAGAAATTTCAAGTTCATTTTATTAATTAGGTCTTATTGCAATTTTTGGAAAAGCTTATTTTGTTGGACATCAGTCTTCATTCAGTCTTCACTTGACTAGGGGGCTGTCCATTAATTAAGTCAACAATTTAGAGGGGTTTGAAAAAGTTTGACAGTTGTTGACAGGGGAGGGGGTCAAGAGAAGTTGGCGTCAACAATTTCACCTTTTACAAATAATCAAAAAATAGGAAATTTCATGAAATACTACTTATTACAATGGAAAAAATCATGGCAAAAAAGCTCATCACCACCACATTTTGACATTCGATGAGAAAAAAGGTTAAAAATTGTCATCACCGCCAAAAATAATAACCTTGTTATTGGGACCTGTCATTGATCTTGCGAGGGGGTCAAAAGTTTTTGACGTAATTATGGGGGGAGGTTAAGTGAAAGTTGACAGTTGTTGACAAGAGAGAAGAGGGGGTCAAAAATTGCCCAAAAATTGTTGACATAATTAATGGACAGCCTCTAGCGTATGGTACAAGGCAATACAGTTTTCAAAAATCTTTGAAATCTTATATATACCTTGCACGGCAGCATTTTTGAGTTTCTCAGACCAACTGAAAATTTGCACAGCACCCAAAAAAATTAGAGGGAACGTTGCTCATGAACTATGTAATGTGTTCAAGCAGTCCTCCTAGGACAATTTATCACATAAATCTTAACGTTCAATAATAATAATAATAATAATAATAATAATAATAATAATAATAATAATAATAATAATAATAACATATAAGGTATATAATATATGAGACTATAATAATTATGCACTTTTATAAGACCAGAACTAATAACTTTGGACATCAATCAATGGAAAAAAGTAGCTTGACATACCTAATTAATATAATCCTTTATGCTATGGTTTTATCGAAAATTACACCAAAGCTGCGGGCAGACAGGCTTAGAGTTACTAAAGTACCATCAAATTTAATGAAATCTATGTCACTAAATGTGGAATATGCCGTTATCATGTAGTACTAGCACAGTAAGCAATACCCAATCATGACGTTGTCATGGCCACCAAACAGGCCCGCCCGAAGTGGGGGTGCAGGGGTGCAGCTGCACCCTTTGGAAAAATGTAGGAGTGCATTGCACTCCCTGGAAAGAAGATGGGCTTCACCCCTCTGCGCCCCCTTCCAGCTAAAATTGGCCCAAAAATTGCCAAAATTTGATAAAACTAGCCCAAGAATTGCCAACATTTGCTAAAATTGGCCCAAAATTGCAAACATTTGCAAAACATTTGCAAAAAATCGCCAAAAGTTTGACCAAATTGGCCAAAAGTTGCCAAAATTTGCTAAAATTGGACCTAAAATTGCAAGATTTGACCAAAATTTGCAAAAATTATCTCGCCCCCAAGAAGTGTGAAATGACGCTACTGATTTAGCCTGGAGAATATCTGCACCCCCTGCTGAAAATACGTTTCGACAGACCTGCCACCAAGAGCTTGGTGGCAGATATTCATCCGTAAGTACCACTTGAATCTTGAAATGACAACATGATCGCAGAGAGAGACAGAATGGCCATATCCTGTCCAGGTGAATGTTTCTTAGAATAAGTCACGTCAACAAAGGATGACTTCGAATCGTACTTTGGTGATCAAAAGAGTTCACATTGCAGTAAAATTATATTCAGACAAAGTCACGTAGGCTAATGTAATTGTGCCCTCTTGTCAGGATTGGGGAAGCTTTGCTGTCAGGGACTTGATCTGCCTCAAGTCTGGGCAAAAATAGTTTTAAGCTAAAAGTTATACGACGATTCATTCTTCCTTGCTGTGTTTCGTTATTCCATTGGTATCCAGTGCGGTGGATAGTAATCAAGTCGATTTAATTTCGTTGAAAATATGGATCCATTGCGAGGATAATTGGAATAGTAGACTGTTGTTCCGTTTGCAAGCCACGCCGCCATCCATCCGAAAGTGCCAGTTGAAACGATGACATGATCGCAGAGAGACAGAATGGCCATATCCTGCCCAGCTGAATGTCTCTCAGAATAAGTCACATTAACAGAGGATGACTGGTTATCGTACGTTATATGCTGACGAGACCATTCGATATCATCTGATGCGACGATGAATTGAACGAATTCATATCGATCAGTAAAATATTTCATCGCTTTTTTAAAGTATGACTCAGGCGCTGTCGTTACACCAACTGAGGACCACATGTTTTTCAAGTAGTCTCCGCGTCTGTTGTGAATTCCGACGCGAGTAAATTGACCTTCTGTCCATCCTCTTGGAATATTTACTCTCAAAAAGTCTGCAGCAAAGACTTCAATGTTCTTTTGGAATTTCATATGATTCAAAACCACATTTTCTACAGGCTCTATATACTTCCAGCTTTGAAAGAATCCAAATAATAATATCGTTTGACTGTTAGTGGCTTTTTCGCTTCTGATTATCTTGTCTAAACGTTTGTCATATGAAAGTATGTCCTCACGAAATAAAAAGCAAGGACAAGATTTGTTAATCTCCCGAACTCTCAAACTGAAATATGCTTTCAGCATATAGCCATTGTGATCTTTGAGTAAAACAACTTCTCGATTTGTCTTTAGAGCAACATAGAACAGAGCAATGAAACTGAACATCTGATTTCCAAGTCTACCTCTGAACCAGTCTAATGTCACATAACCGGATCCAGTTCTGTTTGAATGAAAATTTATAGGATGACTTCGATTTGAATTTTGGGGAGTTCTGTTCGAAGTAGAATTTATGGGATGATCCCAAAGCAATTTATTATCACTTTGTTTGACCGGCCATAACAAAATGATTAATGTCAAACTGGTGATTCCGAGAAACGACATGACTATAATTGTTTTCCTCGAGATATGAATTTCGCTGTTAGCTGGAGTTTCCATTTTCATCTCCTAGAAAAGTGCTAGAATCGTCTTAGACGCGTGTCAATATCAGCTGAACGAAATAAAATATTGTACGCACTGAAATGTAAATAACGAAGTTGAATTGTCTGCAAATCACCCAGAGGTTTCCGTCTCTACGATTACTGCATCAACTTAGTCATAAATCGTTTAAAGAGGATGATCATGGAGTGGCCAAATTAGGTAATCTTTGGTCAAGAGCATCGCAGAGCAGAGGACTGACCAACTGGAGACCTCTGTTTGCAAATCAGGAGGTTCGTGCTTTGGACACTCAACATATGCCTTTACACGTGAAGCGAAGACATTGTCGATCGGATCGAAAATAGAACTCTGGTATAAATCAATCAGTCAATCAATCAATTTTTATTTGTCAAGATTATACAGGTTAAACATACAAAATTAAATAATTTCTTACTATGTAACAAAAAGAACATCAAGGTTCCGGTAAACGTGCTTCGGAATATCGCCGTTCTTGGCGGATTTACCGACGTCTTGCGCTTATTTCTTTGCGCTAATCGCGCGGATCGTCGCTTAAAGCGGTCGGCGATGGTCTTTGCGTCTTCTCTGCGCCGAACGCTCGGATTCACGTCGCCCGTGTCGGCGTGGTTGGACCGCCATTTTGAGCCACCAGTCACTCGACGGAGCCTACAGGCCATAAAAAAACTGTTCCGGTTTCGTGCGCGGAATTCCATCTTCAGTCGGTTCCCGTCAAGTTCGGCGATGGATTATTGTCTCGCAGATGACCGCCCTCAAGGATTCGCCGCCTGATTTTCGCCACGCGGAGAATTTTTCCCAGCATCCATGCGGTCCTTCAACATCCCTTCTGCGTTTTCGCTGACTCTTCGACGGAACGTCTTCTTGCGGAAGACCGCCTTCTGAAGGGTTCACTGCCCGATTTCAACACGGCAGCGAATTCTTTTGTGCCATCTGAGCGGACTTTCCCTCAAGACAAACAATCTTCCGTTCCATGTCGATTTGTCAGCGTTGTTGACAGCGCCTTTGACTTTGGCCTTCGCCATGCTACGGCGCTATAGAAGTTGTCCAGAACCATAACCATAACCATCATAATTTGTAAAAAAATATATATAATTCGTTTGAGAAATGGGTTGGCCAAGGGGTATAAAACCCGTAAGACGGTCATCCTATTTGGTTTAGTGATTTATAAGTGACAGTACCAATTATAGAATTCCAAAAATTGAAGGTAAGAGAGTCTTGAGTTGTATTTATCTAAACTCTTAAAAGTGGTAGAAATAATGATATAGAAAAGTATAGAAGCATAATAATTGACTAGAAGGATGCTCGCTTCGCTCGCAGTGCAGACATTTCACGTCTATTGTTACCAGCTACTGGAATCTACGGCGTCATATTCGCACGTCTACGGGCAACTAGCGGAGATCTGATTCTTACCCTGGGACCTTCGAAACCCTTATTTTCGATTTATTAACAGCCATCTATCAAATATCTTACTGAAATACGATCTTAAATAAATTATTGCATGAGCGAAAGCTGAAATTAGAACGATTGGTCGCGTATTTCAAAAGTTATAGCTGATTTTTGGTTACGTTGATTATGCGCCTATACCTGTCCATGGCTGTGTCAAGACTCTTTTGTTGTGCGCTAATTGCATCTTTTGCACAAAACCATCCTTGTAAACCGATGCTCTGATATTTATTCTGTAATCGTATATGTAGATTAGATTTTAGAGTCGATTTTTTGAGCAGTTTTAAACCTATTTGTTTGTGCCTGCGATGTTAGCGTGGTTTTTCTAAGATTAGGCCTCGCCAGATTTCTCGTTTTAGACCGCTTTAAGGCTCACTTGAGCTACCGTCAAAAGCTCTTGGTTTTAATATTCCAGAACGACCAATCAGAACGCTCACCCAGCCAACCAATCAGAACGCTTGAAGGCAACCAATGAGAACATCACAGCCAACCAATGAGAATGCTTACACAGACAAGTAATCGGAACGCGCGAACGCTTGAAGGTAACCAATCAGAACGCTCACACACCCAACCAATCAGAACGCTTGCACAGAGGAATAATTTTAATGTGATAGATTAAGAGAATCTTAAGGATTTTAAATCAGCTAAGGTAGTTGATTCATCACTAAGTTACAAGTTGACTGAGACTTGGTTATTGAAAAGGAAGCTTTTCAAAGAATTTTTAAAATGAAAGAAATTGTTAATAATTCTCAGTTCAATGGGCAGGTTATTCCATAGTCTAGGTCCTGAAAATATTGTAGTAAATTTTCTTTTATTTGTTGAGGCATAAGGAAGAAAGAGATTGTTAAAACTTCTGAGATTTATTTCAGATAAATTAATTTTCAAATGATGGGGCATCACAAATAAAAGAAAGTCCAGTCACTCTCTTGACTAGGCAATAGGCTCAGGCAGAACAAGACAGCCAGTGCAGAACAGTTTTTGTATTGTCACTAATGTGATCGTGTCTTGTCACCGGAAATCACTCTTGTACTCTAGCTTGGAGTAGAAACATGAACCGAAGTAGAAGCAGATGATATGCCAGTGCACTGAGCTAACTCTGAGCTGAGAGAGAGAGAGAGAGAGAGAGAGAGATGGTCAAAACAACTGCGTTAAAGTGACTTGATATCTTCTGCCAAGGTTAACTCAGTATCTAGAATTATGCCCTGAGAGCGGAGAAAAATGGTCAAGAAATGTATAGAGGTGAACAATGAAGGCGGGTCTATAAGAATAATTTGGTCGGGTCTATAAGAATTGGCCCATAATAGTAAACCAAATGCGTTGAGTTTTATCTGGATTAACCTGAGTGGTCAGCAGAATTTCGAACTAAACTTTATTTCAACTTTTGTGCATCTACTAAAGTACCGAGTGATCAAGAAAAATTGAAAATTACAGATTATTTCAAATCGTTACGCACATTAATCAGAAGAGACCGAAATTATCAAAGTAGCTTTGAAGGTTCGATGAATTTTAAAATTGTGTCAGAATATAGAATCCTACATGTGGCCAAAAATTATTTGAGCCTCATTTTGGTCTTTTCTTTGTCGCAGAAAAGCCGATGTATATTCCTGCCCATGAGTCCGGACTCAAGAGTGTCAACCAGGAGTTCGACCGTATCGCAGACCGATGAGTCTGGGCCTCATCGCGTAGGAACATAAATTTAGTCCGAGTACTGCCTAATGTCACGATACCTGTATGTCACGTACCGATATTAGGTCTACTGGTCATTGACTTTGAGGCCGAGATCAATAAAGTAAAGATGTAGAATAAGTCTCCAATACAAGTCTGGTACAGAAATCACGAAGTCAAACACATGCGTCAGAATGCGTCAGAAAAACTCATGGACTCAATCGCAAAGCGATGTTTTAATAGATTGGTATGAAAAATGTTATGCAAATATTCGATGGGGTGATGTCATATCAGACTCTTTCAAGGTCTTAGCTGGGGTAAGAGAAGGTGGTGTCTTATCATCATTATTGTTTGCTGTATATGTAAATGATCTTATCTCTAATTTGAAGAAATCTGGCTATGGTTGTTACATCAATACTTTGATCATGGGCTGTTTGCTTTTTGCTGATGATATATTGCTTATTTCTCATTCTGTTCATGGTATGCAATGTTTAATTGATATATGTAGTGTTGAAGCTGTTAATCTAGATTTGAAGTCTAATGTCAAAAATGTAAGGCCATGAGAATCGGAAGACGTTATGCAATGGTCTGTGCTCCCTTATTGTTCAATGGATCTGTTCTGGCTTATGTTGATGAGCTGAAATATCTTGGGATCGTAGTTAGAGCTGGTCGACATTTCAGGATATCAATCACAGAGACCAAAATGAAATTTTATAAAAAATTTAATAACCTGTACAGCAAGAGTTCAGCTAGGTGAACTGATGATGACGACGACGATGGCAAATCAATAGAGACAGAGGTATTTAACGTAAGACCTTCCTCTATCAAATATGAAGGCACGAGCCCATAGCGAAGACTCGGTGGCAAACATCCTGAGGAGGAACCTAGCCCCCTCTGGCATCCTGGTACTAGAGAAAATATACATAAGCAAGTAAGTAAGTAAGTAAAATCTCGTGGATTTCTATAGCGCCTTGTAAAGCAGCACAACAGTAGCTGCTTATTCTTAGGCGCTCGGCCTTTCTTGAAATAGCTATGGGAAAGGTAAATGATCAGCCAGGCAATAATCAACATCTTAAGGGCATTGAGGCTATAGGTTGTTACATATATTCATAGAAAAGGGGGGAGGTTATTTACTGTATGCATTCCACGGTTAATTACATATATATGTGTGTGTGTGTGTGTGTGTGTGTGTGTGTGTGTGATTAACTGTGTAATTTACATGCAATAAATAACACATATATATATATATATATATATATATATATGAGGCAAAGGTAGGTCACGTACTCGAGTTCGAGCGTTGGGTTCTGGCGCTTATCTCCGGTCTAGGAAATCAGCGACGTAGGTGGTATAAGTCATTTATCTGCTGTAGGTTGCCATCACTTTCCCCAGGGCCACGTTTAACCTCGCAGCTTAACGCGAAAAGTCATTTTGACCACTGCCCTCTAGCGAGTAAGAGCGATTCGACCTTAGGGCTTCTGCGAAAATCGAACCCGCGATCTTCAGTTCTATCGTCCAGTGTTGTTGCCACTTTGCTAACTTCCCGAACATTAATCAGGCCAAATGATAGAGCCCCTATTCTGGAGCCTGGTCACAGCAATGATTATTCTTGTATTAGCATTGGCATAGTCACTAGTAGTGAGCACCGGAAACCGCTAGCCTCATCCGGTCCAGACTAGTTCCTCTCTCAAATCCTGAACGGGATCAGACCAAGTAAGTTCGGTTTTAAAAGTGATGATGTCTTCTACCCTGGAACCCTAGCTACTGAAAATATGATCCAGATCTCAAGATGTCAACGTTATTCAGTAGTCTTTAAAACTCACTAGACGGGTCTGACCAAGCTGACCTGTGGAAATGATGATGCCCTTATTCTGGAGCCTGTCTAAACCAGGGAAGATGACTTACATCATAGAATGGTTCCGGCATTAGCGATGTCGCCTGAACGGTTGTCAATTACCTGCTGACTCTTGGAATATATACTTACGAAATTGCTGTAAACTCAGGACTTTGTCTTGCACTGTAGCTGCGTGTCTTCATCCAAACGTCTAGCTATTCGAATGCAGATGGCAATTGAACGCAGTGACAATACTATTATTGTGCGCAGTGCAGCAGAACAAAAGAATCGATAGAACAATGCTGATTTTATGTCCATAGACTAAAGATTTTCTTCGAGTGAAGCGACGTGTGTTATTTGGTCTAGTGAACTTCTCACATAGACCCGGTCATAGCTGTAATAAACGTTTTTTACGTTTTTTTATTGTACCCACGTTTTTTATATTTTTTATTTTAGCCAACGTTTTTTATAATAAAAAACGTCGTGACGACTGTGAAATTTCAAGATTGATGACTTGATTGTTTATTCACCGTGGGTGGGTAAGACACATTCCATAATCTCATTCAGATAAACGACGGTAACGTTTTTTAGTAAACGTTTTTTTCATTTTTGTAACGTCTTTTACGTCTTTTAACGTTTTTTATTATTCTTCCGACGATTTTTCGCATCTATGGCCCCCGGCCTATGCTATCGTATAGCCAATACAGGCGCAGGATATCGCCACATTCTTCTTCTTCTTTAAGTGCTGTTTATTGCTACTTTAGCTACCATGGCCTTCCACTGTGTTCGATTTTAACATTTTCATATTAATTGTATGCTGGTTTTACCTCTCTATTCCTTCTCGTAGACAATCTATGATTATAATTTCTCTGTCTTCCTTTAGCTCTTCTTTCCTCTACTTTTCCGGTTATTGCCAAGTGCTCCAGGCCGTCCTTCCGCATTACGTGTCCAAAGACGGAGAGCTGCCCTTTTATGCGTATCATCAGTCTTCTTTTTATTCCAATTTCCGTCAAGACTTCTTCTTTGGTTTTCTTTTACGTACATACAATCTTCAGTACCCTTCGAAGGAACCGCATCTGAGTGGCTTCCAAATTCTTCTCATTACCTTCAATATAATCCATGTATCTGTTCCATACAAGAGGACTGACCATGCAATCGTAGCTTTCGAGCACTCTTAATCATGTCTATTTTTAAGTATCGCTTTGTGTCCCCAGAATCTTAAAAAATAAAATGGGGTGAAAGACAAGGAAAAATCAATAAACTTTGCCGAAAAAAGCAGACAAACGGAATTTTTCCCTAATTTTACTACACTTTTTACCGAAAGATATGTTGACAAGCAAAAAAGGTCATCCGCAGTTATTTCCCTGTAGTTTTAGTATACTTTACCCCCAAAATAGGGTTCGCAAGCGAAAAAATGTCCAAAAGTCCGGTGGGGATGCATCGCCACTCATCCCCCACGTGGAACCGCCGCTGGACCTACGGACGGTACTTAATGGTTCGGTTTCAATCAGCACGAGAGTCTGTCACAGCGTTATCCGCTTTTCCTTAAAAAGTCAGTTCCAATGACAGCCGTATACTCTGTAGTACAAAGTTTCGAGTTCCTGCCGGATTTTGAAATATTATCGAAGGATTTGCTCGCGAGGTTCTCCGAGATCAGTCGAACGACATCTTTGCCCACAGATCCATTTACTTCGACCGTTTACTGCGGATCAGAGCAGAAAGTAATTAAAATTCTGTTGAAGTGGACACAAAAGAAGAGAATTACATGTAGGATACAAAAGTTACGCTATAAGAGAACGGCTCTTGTTCAGACAATGAATCTGCCGCCCTCAAAATTTCTTATTTAAGAGCGTAAATATAATTATCACTTCTATAGTCATTATACTAATTATAACTTTTATAGAGCCAAAAATAATTTTTAGACAATTTATCTAAGAACTCTGCAAACAGGCTAGGTTATATGATAAAATTCGAACTAGATACTTCACTAATTTTGCCTCTGATCTACTTCATCTCTTCTGTGCAAATTCATCATAGAAAGTCAGAAAAAGCGGACATCTGAACCTTTCTGCTTAAACAGGAATTACGTTGTAACCTGAAGTGTTAATTTGGATATGGATATTATAGCTCGAATTTCTCGCTACCTTCTTTGCCGAACATTCAAAACAGCGAGATAAAACTGCAATCATAAGTTACATCAATGTTAATTTCAAGGTGGAGTCCTGACAAACAACCAATATGTACAGCAATTGTAGTCAAATCATAGGCCTACTTCAATGCTTTTTAATAGGCTTATTAAGATGATTAATTATCAAAGGTCTTTATTAAAACGAAATGTAAGATTAAGCGGTTATATTGATCCATATTATTTGCTTCGAATAGATTAATTTGTCACGATACTAAATGTTTCAAGGCCAAAAATTTCATTTCTAGAAACACGAGAATTCATTAAAAGCGAATAAATGCAAAATCATCGTTAAAGGTTTGTAGAAACACGTTTTTCATAGTTTTGCTTCTGGCCTGATTCATGATCAGTCTGAATCTTCAGACTCTTCTTCCCCTTTCTTCAGTTCTTTCTCTTTCTTAGTCATTTCTTTCTCTTTCTTAGTCATTTCTTTCTCTTTAAGTTTCATTTCTCTGTCTTTCAACTTCACCTCCCTCTTCTTCAGTTTCTTTTCTTTGTCTTTCTTTTTCACTTCCTTCTTTTTCATTTTCTCATCTGCGCGTTTCTGTTTCATTTCAGCCTTTATCTTCTCCATCTCCTGATTTATTCTGGCTTCTTTGAAAGTCTCCATCCTCTTCTTACCTTCCGCAGTTTCCCTAAAATAGATTAGCATAAAAGGGTAGCAAGACAACTCAGCGAGGGAATTACTAATCAAACGAGAATAGAGAAAGCATCAGTGTCATGATAAGAACTATTGACTGGTGCCATAGACGTCTTAAAGTAAAGACTGACGTCAAAGTAATTACGTCATCAACTTCCGGTTACTTGAAATGCACTGATTTATCGCTCTGTTTAGTCGAGTTAATGCGTTAAAAACAAATTTTTATATATGTGTATATAATGTATATATTTATATATAATTACATATATATAATTACATATATATAATTACATATATATAATTTTATATATATACAATATTATACATATATAATCTTTATTCGCAAACGCAGATAACATATAGGATAAACATAAACATAATTTGTAACTAACACTTACACATTACAGTTGACAAAATAAAGTGGTTTCTTAGAGAACCAAAATGTAAAAAGTGTTGACGATTCTTAACAATATCATGTATTGGATTCAATCCAAGCATTTCACGAATACAGTCAATTGTTACTTTATCATAAACATCAAGGAGTTTACACACAGCCTGCTGTACTAGACGATCCAAATTATTTAAAGTGCTCTTGTTCGGGACAAGTGGCTTCAGTAGCATATAATATTAATATAGAAAGATGCTCGCTTCGCTCGCAGTGCAGGGTAATACTAATCCAATACCTATACCTAATACCCAATCATTGAATTCATGCTGAACAACATTTCAATGAAGTACATACGCCACCTAGCCAAGCTCTGCGCCACGTAATAATTAGGCCTACATGTATGTACGTTAAAATCACGCAACTGTGACCATTTGTGACGCTGTACACGTATTTTTTGTGTACGTTAAAATTGCACAACTTCCTCAAGCTACGCCCACCAACGCATCGCGACGTTGTACACATTATGACGCTGCAATGAACAATTGAACGTACGCTTCGTCAAACGCTTCTTCGACTAAACCGTTTGGTTACCAATAGCAACGTCGTCTTCGAACAGCGCCCACCAACGCATCGCGACGTAAGGACTAAACCGTCTACCAATAGTCAACCAATCAGAACGCTTGAAGATAACAGACAGAGAGACATACAGATAAGGATCTTAATATTATAGAATAGGTAAACAATACGATTGGAGTAAGTCAACACATGTACAATTGAGTTTCAGTGGCACGAACATCTTGTTTTCCAAATAAATGCATTCTGGTGCTGAGTATTAATGCTTACAACTTCCTTAAACTCCAAAAGAAGTGTTCATTGACAGATCCGCCACTGTTTTTGAGGATATATATCCCCAATATGCAAATGATTGTTCGATGAAGCGACATTACCCCTTTACCGTGTATTTTACTGTAACTCAATGTAAAATGAACGGATATATTCGGGGTTCCCGGTAATGGACTGTAAATCTCTGAACCACGACGGATATGCTTCACTGCTTTTGCTTTTTGCCGTCAAACGACGTCTGACGAAATGACGTCACATCACCACATTCAGGCCTATAAGCTCCGCCCAGCGTCCTATGAAACCATCATAAAATGGCTCAATAAGCTCCGCCCACCGTTATGCGTTATGCGTTACGGACACACGTTAGGAAAGTATGTGTAGAAATATGTTTATAGTATATACTGTTTTAAATTGGAAGGCGCCTGCACAGTGGCGGTTCTAGCCGGAAAAAAACTGGAAGGCGCTATGCCCTAGTCAATGACCGCCAACTCCCCAACTTCTAAAATAACTGACGATCAAAAAGTTTGTTCGCTGTTATTATCTGGGAGGCAAAGCTGAAATGGGGGAGGAGAGATACAATTCCCCAGCTCCACCCTGAGATCGCCACTGCGCCTGCAAATGAACTATAATAAATTGAATCTTACTGGAGATGTTTAAAGCCGTTGGCAAATGAACCAGAGAACACCAAGATTGCATACGACATGAGAATGTACAGAATATTCTTAATGGCTTTTCTCAATGACTGGTTTGACTCTCCTCTCTCTGTTAGAACAACAACAGCAGAGAAACAATGGAAACGAAAGAAGAAAGAAAGAAAGAAAGAGAGAGAGAGAGAGAGAGAGAATATTTATTACAGAAATACATTTTACAATCACACAGAAGAATTTATTTTCCGCAAAGTACTGCAGTTCTATTGACACCATTAATTACGCAGGTCATTTTAAAATTGTAATTTAAATGATTGATTAAGAAGCCTTTATGCACTGCACATGCAATATGTTAGTTTCCATGTCTATTGCACTGTAAGGACCTATTCAGTGGCGTAGATAGCCTATGCAGGGTGGGGTTTTAAATAAAGGCAACGTGGTCTGGGGAATAGACTAGGGATCCGGGGGTTTTCAGATCAGCGTGGCAGTGTCTCACTGAGGACACTGATAAAACAGTAAAAATGATCGTTTAACAAATTGGAGCAATATGTTGCCTTTCGAAATGCCAGTGCAAAACAAAATTTATGCAAAGAATTACAATTAGGTAATTAGAAATAATTGTCTTCGTCTTTATCTTTCATCATCTATGATGACGATGAGTTTGATACGAGATGACTCCAGGTCTTCCTGTCTCTTGCCATGTGTGTTGCTTCTTCTAAGTTCAGATTTTTTCCGACATCTTCTTTTATCTTATCTATCCATCTCTTAGCTTGTCTTCCTCTACTTCTCTTTCCCTCAACATGACAGCGCAGAGCTCTCCTCAGAGGCAGTCTTTCTTCTTACATTCTTGTCACGTGTCCAAACCACTGTAGTCTTCTCCTTCGGATCTTGTCTATTGCTGTGTTCGCCAAATTCGTTTCTTCTCTAGTTATTTCGTTCCTGATCCTATCTCTTCTTGTAATTTCTAACAGTCTTATTAGGCATTCCATTTCTAGGTAAGTGTCTTTCTTTCATCTTCTTTCTTCATCTTCCAGCATTCGGATCCGTTTATCAAGATTATTAATATCATTGTCTTGAACGCCATATATAGTTTTTGTGTCTCCATATATAGCTAATATTGCTGACGTCATAATTTTCTTTAATTTTCCCACTAGTCCGATTATTTTCTTTATGTCTTTTTAGCATACCTATCCATCTTCTGTTATTACCCCTCCAAGGTACGATAATTCACTGACTTGCTTTCATTGTTGAGTAGAATGTTACATGTTTCCCTGTTTTTCCTCTGGTCATTACCTTAGTTTTTCCTTACTGATTTTTAATCCAAATCTATTACTGCTATTGTTTATTTTATCTGTTAGTTCTTGCAGTCCATCTTCTATCTCTGCCATAAGATCTATATCTTCTGCAA
>CM030845.1:15212537-15237537 GCA_018105865.1 Metaphire vulgaris | reverse complement strand
ATATTGTTACTATTAAATGTATTTGCCTCACCATAAAAACAATATATTAATCACTAATATTATAAATATTATTAGCCTCCATTTTCAGCTTCCTCTAAGTGGGTGTGCATTCTTGTAGCTATGTTTTTATTAAATTTGTTGATTGCTGCTTAACCTTTCTTCGATTCTGGTGCAGTTTTGTTGATTTGTGTTAAAATAATTATGGATAATTTATTCAATTATCAGTAATGATCAAAGAAACTCCAACAAATCAATAATCAGAAACTGGCCAATAATCAGCCGGCTGATATCAAATCTTCACTGATTCAAAGAACATATCCACAAATGGCAACTCAGGACACCAGCCAGGTAACATGACACAACAAAGTTAATTAATAGTTGGTGGATCAACCAAAAGCTATAGAGCGATTGAAGTTAGCAATTTACCAATAAGCAAACAAAGGCCAAATTGAAATTACGGTTAACCGGCCAAGGTTAAAAGGACCGGTCCTTGCTCTTAGGACCGGTTAACTGGTTAACCGTTAACCCTTAACAACCTTAAATTATATTACATAATCAAACTTTGTTCTTCCAAGTGTGGCCATTACACATGAACTCAATTGTCACAGAATGTGCTTATGCACATCTAATACAGTTCAGGACACTAACTGTTGCAAAGTCTAATGACAAACTGGTCATAAAGTCAGAGAATTTATGATCAATGCCCATAATATAAACAATTCCTGTTAATGTCAGCAGTATTTGCATTGTAATGCAAAATATGAATTAGCGGTGCACCGACTATCGCCCAATATTCTATATCGGCCGCTTAACAACTAGCATTAAACGAGAGTCCATTATATATCGGTGCGTCTTCAATATGAATCCATCTTACTTGTTGATCTGATCATAGCAGCAGTCACATACTCTGACTTCTTTCTCAATTCCAAATTTTGGAATGATGGAATTCTTAGAGGAACATTTGGCACAAAACACTTGACCACACGCACGGCAATGATGCTGAAATCAAGCATCGTAAGAAATAGTGGCTACCGGTATATTGTGCGTCTTCAAAAACATCCATCTGACATTGTTGATCTGATCAATAGCAGCAGTCAAATGAACAATGTCACAATTTCTTTCTCAATTCCAAATTTTAAATGAACAATGTCTTATTTGAACATTTCTGCACAAAACAAATGAACAATGTCACGCAATGATGATCAAATTCAAGCACAGTCTAAATGAACAATGTCACAATTTGATCACATTCTGTGCACAGTCTAAATGAACAATGTCACAATTTGATCACATTCTGTGCACAGTCTAAATGAACAATGTCACAATTTGATCACATTGAAAATGGCTGAGAATCATCATTCTATTCTGACCATCAAAAGGTCGTGGGCAGTTGGTCAAAAAGGAAAAGCAGTGCATGGAGTAATATTTTTACAACCTAAGGTGCAATAAATAATAATACAGTAATACCCCATTATCCCGCCCTATATCTGTCGGGCGTTCCATTTTGGCAAGGGGTGGGGTGGCAACATAACAAGGGTAAGTCAATCGAGTAATTCATTACAAAGTATTGTTAAACTGTATATCCTTCAGTCATAACACTGTAGGATACAGAACTGTAGGCTTATATTGCAGGCATAAGCACATGTACAGTTCAGATGAGCATTGTTATAATAATTAATGAAAAGGCGTGTATGGAGTATAGGTCTATGAAAGTACTGGTTCTCTTGAATAGTAGCCTGTCTGAGAAGTTGAACGCATGGATTCCACCCTGCATTTAACAGCTGACAGCGGCTGCATGTTGTCTGGGATGTCCAGGTCTGATTGTTCAAAGTAACACATTAGAGTATCAATGGCAGAAGTCGCTTCAGTGGCAGTAACTTTGGCCGGGGCTCATTGTACCTCTCGCCATCCTCCATCTCATCATCATTATCATAACTTGCCCTCATGTCGCCACCCCCGCCCCTCATTGCTGTCATCAGCTGTTGAACAGTTTGATACGGTTTGGAGAATGTCACAGTTCTGAGGCAACACAACGCCCTACGCGATAAGATGATGAAATGAAGAGTGGAAATAGGCTAATGTTCATCGTAGACATTTCCCACAATAACTGAATACAGTTTTTCCACTGCTTTGTCTCTTTTTCTACCTCTCTCTTTCTTCCTTTGTCTGTCTGTCTTTCTCTCCCTCTCCTGCTCTTGCCCTTTCTCTCTGATGTGCGCCTCATTAGAGCAAACGGCCTTAGCCACCATACTACAATGTTAATCAATTGCACAGATGGTACCTCTCTTTCTTTCCCTCTCTCTGTCCCCTGTCTCTTGCCCTTTAGTTACGTTCAATTGACTTTCTGAGGAATACCCAACCACACTGGTGTAGAACGATTGTAAGGATGGATTTCCTCCCTTTATTCATCCCCATTGGTGAGCGTGTGGGTAGATTTTATGGGTGAAAACACATGTCCCATTTCAGGCTTGGTGAAGGTGACAAACTGGGGATGACTTATGGAGGTAAATAACATGGGTGGAAATTTGTTCTGGGCCTTTCCTTGACAAGAGGCAAGGTTGGTGAAAAAACGATGGACGAGATAACAGGGATTGACTGTACTAAGGTGTGCTAAATAACAAAGTGGCTGGCCTGGAAGCTTTAAAATAAAATAAAGGCTCTTGAGACATGCATTTTTAGCATCCTTCTCTTATGAATATGAGACAAAAACCATTACAAAAGACCTAGAAAGACAGATACCTTACCTACCTTAACATTTTATATCAATTATCTAGAAACGTGCATTACCAAAACCAGTTCAATTGTGGAAACCTTGGTAACCATCTCAACTCTTGATCCTCTGGTGGAGGTACATTGGCTTGATTCAATTAGGAAGAGAAGAACATGCAATCGATGATGTATGATGGATGCAAGAGAAACTCTACACTAGCAATGGATCTCTGAATCACGCAACCTGATGATCACTTGGCCAAGGGTCGCATGCCACTAACTATTTGAAAAGCACTTGGACATTTTGACAACAACATTTAACTTAGATGTAAGTAATGAAGACAAGAAGAAACGTGCATTAAAGAGGTCACTATGCTTAAGACACACGGACTATGAATAAAACAAATATTTATTGATAACCAACTGGATGCAAGTCTGGAATGACTCTCTCTATCTTACACAAGTAATAGACTGTGCTTTGCTTGAAATTGATAAGATAACATTTTATCTAAATCCAAAGTCCTGATGACTCAACACGCACATATTTTGCAAGTTGTGTCAGGCATTCATTTATACCGTAATGCAATTAAAGTCTTCACAAACACATCAGGTAACAAATGACCTCTCCAACCTTTCTGTTAAAAGTCGTAAATGGAACACGACATCGGTGGCAGAGTTCTCCGTCTCTCCAGTCTGGAGCTTTCTCTGCCATGAACATGGCATCTGATTCCTTCAGAGCAGGGAAAGAGAACCCTAAGCAATAAAAGCAAACACTGCAAAACCTTAAACCAATAAAACATCAGAACAAGCACTGCAATGTTGCCAAGCAAGCACAACAGCAGAACTAAATCAAATTAATCTAATCTGAAATGGAGATTTACTGAATAGGTGTGGCAAATCTGTTGCCAGTTATAACAATGTGATTAAATTTTGTGCTTATGAGCAATCCTAATCTGCTTCCCAACAAAAGGCCTTTGCTACCACTTTGACCCCATCCATATAGTACAAATGCAAAAAAAGGCATATTTTCACCCCTCCCCTGTTGCACACCTTACATTTTTTGGGACCTGCTCCGTTATGCATACGTACAAATTAGCTACCATCACCCTGGTGAAAAAATAATTTCTAGCCATAGTCACAAAACAATTGTTTTACTAGTAAATTATAGTTTTGTAATATTATGTTTTCTAAAGTTTATATGTAATAAAGAAATACAATAGAACATTCAAATGTTATTGTCTTGAACACTGCCAATTATTTAATAACCAAGGGAATAATACTCATGACCCTTTGTTTGACTGCAAGAAAGTAATTGTGTTCAAATCTAATGTTTGTGTGAAAATACCAGTCTTCTACCCGAGCATTTTAAAAAATTTTTTTATTATTACGTGGGCTATTTATAAATTTGCGCGTACATATGCATTCTGTTGAGAAACACATCCGTATGCAGAGCCTAGACCCCAACCCCTCCCCCTCAGTGCGTACGTACTATATGGATGGACCCTTCTATAACATAGTTCATGCAGTTCTGAGAACCTCTGCCTTTCCCTATCATCCACTGGAAACTTCCACTCAGTATTATAATTTATAACACGACTGGAGTCACAGTAATGCAAATTCAATGATCTTTCTGAATGTTTCATCACCGCTCAGTCAATGTGCAACTTAAATTCTGTTTCTGTATAAATAACAATCAATCAAATGCCTGCTGTCTGATTAATTTGGCAATTAACATTTTAAATCATCTCTAAATTATTTTATAACTTACTTCATACACCAAATCCAGTCTACCTACGAAATCTGATAATCTCGCATCCTCAATCCACTCAATCTTCCTCTCATGTAACTCTCCTTCATCCTCTAAATCAATCATCTCTAAAATTTTGCAACCGTGCTTTTTTGTATGTTGCTACAGAACTTTGGAACTCAATTCCAGCATCCTTCCACTGTCAACACCATGGTCAGATAACACATTCTGAGTCACAATTTCCTTCACTTTCTGCAACATCTTGCCAAGTTTTTCTGTCTAAACTCAACGTATTTCTCTCCAAAAAATCATTTCCTCCATATCTGTAATGCCCCAACCACAATGACCCTTTGGGCCAGACCCTGTCCAACTGATCCCCACCTTTGGATATAGCAACTTCATACTAAGATTAACCCCTTAACTGGGAACCCCAGATATATCTGTCCATCTTACATTGAGTTACAGTTAAATACACGTTTAAGGGGTTAAGCGCATAGGAATAAGGCGCTACTTCGAAGCTCATATGTTGTCAAAACTTTCATCATAAGATGTTTTGAGAATTAGGGAAAATATCTAAGAGCATCATAAGTATAAGTTCTCTTAAGATTGTCATGTGATGCATCAAGAATCTGGCCCCAAATTTAGAATAAAAACAATTTGGAAGACATTGATTAAGAAATGTTTATTAAGCATTTTGTATTTTGCAGTCTTCTGTGAAACTTCAAATATTTGTTTTAATTTTCAATAACTTTTAATAAGAATATAATTAAATGCCTTTAAAAGGGAATTCTTCCTATTTCTGGCTGATTATGGCCAAGAGATCTTCAGTTTTTATGGTGATTGCTACTATAATGGCCCAACTTCTTTTTCTCAATTCGTCTAATCTATGGTCTATTGGCAAAGGCAACTGCACATCATAAATGCAATTCAGGTCAGTTTTAGTAGATTCTCTGGTAAATTTCACTTTAAAGCCATTGATGAATAATTCAAGTGAGACTGAGACATCAAAAATTTCAGGAAGAAATCATCTCAAACTGTAAATGGGTGCAGGTTAAACTCGAATAAAAGATTTAGACAGGCACACGATTCTTCTGCAACTGCAAAAATATGCTCTCTGCTAAGTGACTTCTTAAAAATGCAATTCTGATCAAAATGCAAAACATTTATAGCCCATACTGCATGGCTCTTGAAGCAGTAAACTGCACAATAAAACTTTAAAATCAAATAATAAATGGAAACAAATAATAGATATTGAACCTTCTGCTTTCATTGCATTAAATGTTTCCTGGACAATCTTGTATGATGGTTCATTTCGAAATGCATGCGACCAAACTTGAATCAGCTCCACAATTTTTGCTTTCACGGGATCCTGTCTTTTCTGTAAACCAAACAGTTAATCAAATAGATTATGAAATTACAAATGTCTCTGTGACGTCATTGGCTAAGACACTATAAATACTAAAACAAACATACAAACATAAACTGTACCAACTGACTTAAAGGCTTCATACCTTATAATCAGATAACCAAATAACATGAAACTGGCCAGAGGCAAAGTCAGCATTCAACTGCAAATAACTATGTAAATGACACCAGACACACAAATGTAGGCACACATTTAGACGTTTTCCATTGCAAAAATGCTGCAGAGAAAATTCCTCAGACAAGATGGAGCATCTTGCCTTGGCTTGGTCCTTCATAAAGTCCATGAAATCCCGAGTGGCCACTTCAATGTGAACAATGGAGCCGCAGTTCTTCACAATGGACTCAAGAACCTATGGTGGTCAAAACAAAACAATCTTAGGCTGATTATCTTTAAGATTGATTAGAAAAAGATAGCTGCAAAAATAGTGGACATAAAATACTTCATAATAAACTGAAATTGACTATAACTAATATTATATATTATATATCAGTTGTGGTCGCTGATGCAGCAATGCATGGCACCTGAAGAAGAAGATATTTCAGATGTTATGAAGAGACTAATTCTGCAGTAATATGAACTCTAGACATAAAATTCAAAGTATTTTAGTCGAACTTCATGTATTAAGAACCAGTTTCGTCAAAGGCATGATTGACTCCAGTCTCAGGTTGGTCTAAAAGTGCAAAAACTGACTAATGAAAATTACCTATGGCTAAATACGCTACAAATGCATATATGTGCATTCACATAAACACTTGTAAGTAACAACCTGCAATGCAAACTTTGAAACATGAGGATTCTCATTCTCAACCTTTTTCCTGATTGACTGTAAAACATAAGATGGTCTGCAATGAAAAGAAAAAAAGCAGCTCAATGTCACGTCACAACACTTTCACAAAGCAGTTAAATTAAATATGTTCTTCAATCTCAAGTGAATAAAAATACATCACATTAAACTTAAAGAGCAACTTACTACAAAAGACACAAAATACATTAATAATGTCTTCCACTCATTAAGTGGTTGGAAAAAAAAGTTAATAAAGCAGCATCTGAATCAACATAAATCCTCAAACTGCTGCTCAAAGTGCAGGCTAAAGTTCATTCAGTACATGATCAGTCTCTAATCAGATCAATTGCTGACTCCAGATCAAAATCCACAGGACAAAAGATGCTGAATCACCATTAATCCAATGACTGAGTGCTTAACTGACTTCAGCATTAATCAACCTATTTGGTGAAGTGTCATCATTGTAATATTGAGTAAAAAATCTAATGGAAAACTTACACAACATCTCCTTGTCTGATTGCATCGCATATCTGCATAACACTGTCCCAGTCAGGATCCAGCAATAGCTTACTAGTAGCTTTTTCTGAAAGAACCAGTATAATATTGTTTTATTAGGTTATCGACTAGCTACTGCATACCTTTTAACAAAAATCTTACGTAAACAGAGAAAAGTAACATTTTCACTCCGTCGTCAACAGTTAAACACGAACTCATTATGTTAACATAAAATTCATTTGTTCGTCTTGAAAAAGGAAACGAACCAAGCCTCGGATTTTCATTCACGAATCTACATTACAGAAGCGCAGAACCAATGACCGTCGACAGACTATTGTATTGAAATGTCAGGCAACTGCTCCATAAAAATGACAAACCCAAGAGGCGATCGAAAGGACCGGTCGATCGAGCAAACATTTCGCCGTTTAAAGGTAAACTGATTTTATTTCGTATTTAATATTAAATTGATGAATTAATGACAGAAACTATGTTAACTCTCAACGCCAGTCAACGTCAAATGACGAATTATGCACTCTCAAAAAGTAAGTAAGCAAGCAAGTCCGTTAGAAGTATAAGTAGAATCACCGCCGCTGGCCGTTGCCTAGCTGATTCCTTCCATAAACGAAATACTAAATCCTTCCATATACGAAAGTTCAGGTTGGCACAAAAGTAAAGACTGCACTAAAGAGGACAACTGGCATTTTACATGCCGTTAGGAGAAACGAATAAGTTAAAACATCCAAATTGTAAAGCTTTGCAAACTACAATAAATGTTTAGAAAATTTTAGAGGTAATGTGGTAAGAACTAGATAAAAAATATCACAGCTAGATTATATCACATCAGCTTCATCGAGTGAAGCAATCTTCGACGAGTTACTTGCTACATTGGCACCATATTTTGTCATTTTTGCTCTTATAAAGAAATTCTCCTCTAAAGACGTGTCCTACCCAGTTTTGTTGTTTCAATTTGTCCGCATTTGATCATCTCATCTCATCTGCATGTTGTATTCATCTGGTCTCATCTTAAAATATTCTCAGGGCTTCCGTTCGATTTTGTTCAGTATAACTGAGGTCTTCCATCTGCTTCCACATCCGCATCTCAAATGTCCCTATCCTGACTGTGAATGAGAAGAGAATAGACGCGTTATATCTGCTAGAGGACGTCATTGGCGCGATGTGGTTCTTCGGGTGATGTTTGATCGTTGGAGCGAGTGGATCGAGTGAAGCAAAGATGGCGTGCGGAGGAGGCGGTCGTCAGAGGAATGTTCAGTCGAAGGGCTTCTTCAGTCGGATGCAGGGGGCGATCGCTTGCGCCGTTGCTCCCCCGAAGCTCGTCATCGAGAAGAAGACGATCGAAAAATCGTGGAAACTGATGGACAAGGTCGTCAAAATGTGCCAACATCCTAAGATGAACCTGAAGAATTCGCCTCCGTTCATACTGGACATCCTGCCGGACACTTACCAGCACCTGAAGCTCGTCAATTCCAAGTACGAAGACCGACTTCATCTGCTCAACGACAACGAGTATTTCCGCGTCTTTATGGATAATCTGATGACGAAGTGTAAGAAGAGCATCAAGCTGTTTAAGGACGGTCGTGAAAAGATGTTCGACGAGCATTCTAGTTACCGGCGCAGTCTAACTAAACTATCCTTAGTATTTTCACATATGCTCGCCGAACTGAAGGCGTTGTTTCCCAGCGGTACATTTGCTGGAGATACATTTCGAATAACCAAAGCTGAAGCGGCGGAATGGTGGAAAAAGTCATTTCCAGATAAGTAAGCTCACATGCTGACGATCATACAATAGACTTAAATATATTATTGGGCCTATTGGAAAGTTTGTGCCGGAGTAAACAGGAAATTCTTTAGACAGAAATTTTTTATTCTTTGCAGCAGAAAGACTGAAATATAGGCCTAAATAATAATTGAATATACACTATATATACATATGGTATACAATGAATGTACATATGATATACTTATAAGGAAAGGTAAAGTTAATATCTTCATTGGCATTGGAAATCATTGGCTATCCTCTGAATGGTGGTCATAAATTAAACTGACAGTAAAGACCAGTTATGTAAATGCGCCAATGTGTTATTAAACACCTACTATACCCAATATACTGTGCAATATGCTACATACGATACAATATACTATTCCCAATAGATAAAGCATCATGAAAATCCTCTCAGTTGACAGTACACAATTAGTAAAGAATGAATCAGTTCTTATACTAGTACATGTGCTGGAATTATTACATGACCACAAGTTGCCATCAGTAGACTTGGCGTGGCGAACTAAATTCTTGGGATGTTGACATCCCGTGCAGTCATTATTGTTACGAATTAAGCAGTGTTTGGCCAAGCACTTCAACTACTCCTTGGAACCCGCTGGAACGATCACGTGACACCATTGCTCAGAGATAAGCTTCACTGGCTTGGGGTTTGAGAACGCATCATCTACAAGCGATACCTGATTACATATTGGGCCCTGAACGACACCACCTGTCTGGATTACATATCAATACTTGTATGCAGATCAACAACGAATGACAGACGCACGGAACTTTGATCCAGTGGTCGGACATTGTTGATTGTCCCTCTGCCTTCTAAGACTGCCGTGTTTGGTGACAGATCAGTCACGCAGGGAAATCCAGACCTGTGAAACTCGCTACCAAACAATGTGATTAATGCAAATTCCCTTTCCCTTGGCTGCTTCAAGAAACTCCTAAAAACACACTTATTTAACAAATCTTACAAGTGACTCATATGTAAAGCGCTCTTGACTTTAGCCCCAGATATGTTACTGCGCTATATAAATTGTAATAATAATAATAATAATAATATAATACTCCATGTGATTGTTCATAGTTGAGTACAGCGTGTGTGCATTGCAGTCAAACACATCTAGATGGTTTCTTTGCATTATGTCATTTGTAATGCTTACTGACGCTAGTGGTCTGTCAGTCATATTGAAGTAAAACAATACAAAAAATGAAGTCACAACATACCATGGGTAAAAAAGGTGCTAGATGCGCTGGTTTAATTTACGACCACCATTTAGAATCATTAAATCCAACGATAGATATACAAAAATGACTTTGTTGAACTCATGTGGAGGCAGGCCCCTCCAGAGGTTGAAGGAGGCCCGGGCCAGGTAGAATTTTTAGGCCTCTTGACAAGCAAAAAAATGTCTTAACCGAAAAATCGGTGACAAGCAAAAAAAGGCCATCGCCAAATTTTGAGCTCCTAGTAAAAGTTGACGAATTGTCGACAAGTAAAAAAAGATCATCACCAAATTTTGAGGCCCCTCTCAGAGTGAGGCCGGGCCAAGTGGCCCTTCTGGCCCCCCTCTGGATGGGCCTGTGTGGAGGTGTTATTGCAGTGCTGTGGATAGCCTTCAACTACTGATCAGAAAACAGATTCATATTGGTTGAGTTGTGTTGCTTCCAGTATAGTGATGACCTCCAACACTTTTGCTAACCTTTCTTTAGTCCAGAGCACTTGATACTTCCAACAATACAACATTTCTCAGTCTTTCTTTCCTCAAATGGGGTACATCACCTGCAATGAATTCCTCTGCTTCGTGACCTGTACTTTCATTACTGTTACTTTACATGTAAGTCCAACAGTCTTTTTCTTTCTCTACTCTCTCTCACTTTCTACTTTGTGTCTTTATTCTTCTGCATATTGTCTTTCCCTGTTTCTCTTGTCTAGCTTAACCAATTTCATGTCAACTGGGCATAGTAGACAGCCTTGCTTCCCTTTCTTTCTCAGGAACTATTTGTCTTCGTTGTTTGTGATAATGGCCAGTGCTTCAGCAAGAGCTAAATCAAATGGGTCATCAAAAATGGTAGCAAACTTTTTAATTGTTACACTTTTCTGTTTCTGTCTTATGGCCTGAATGATTCTTTAGATTCACTGTGCAGGTTTTTAATCTTGTTGATGAAATTGTATATCTGCTTTGTTGGCATTCTTGCCTTTTTCCTTTTCCCAAAATATCATTAGCCCTGGTGCTGTTTTCTGACACTTGCTGCCTCACTTCATGAGATCCTTCGTAGTACTGTAATCTTGCCTTTAAGCCATTGCGTAGAAATATAAGCCGATGTCTGGAACTTATTGCCAAAATGGCATTAATTTTCTTTGAATGTGTGATGCATATATTGCTTGATAATTAAAGCAATCAGTGTTAGTTATATTACATAATAATAATAATAATAATAATAATAATAATAATAATAATAATAACAATAATGGAGTTGGCTAGCATAGAATAGTCAAACTGTTAATTAATAAGTAAGTATATATACAGTGTATAGTTTATAAATATGTAAATTAAGAACTATGGTTAATGCAAATTATATATAGTCCAAAAAAAGAAAAAGAAACAAGAGAAAGAGGTGAAAATTTGTTGTGTTATTGCCACATATGATCACCTATGGCAACCTCTAGATGTTCTGTTCTGTTCTTTAGCCATCCTCGATGCAAGGTTGGGCTACATAATACATTATACATCACATCTCTCCATATCTGTCGTTCTTCTGTTTTCGGAATCATGTTTTGAAAAGAGAGTCCAGTCCATGTTGTTATGTTACCTAGCCAGGCTCTCTGGATGTTAAACAATTTAAATAAAATTTGGCACATTTTACTTTCATGGAAGGAACAAATTTAGGAATAAGACCTTATGCATCATTATTCCTTATGTTCACACATCAATTCCCTTCCACCTTAATGTGTGCACGATATACTAACTATCTATCCATATACATACATACATACATATATGTATAGTTTATATTATATTGTTTTGGACTATATTTTGATTGTTTTTTGTGTGGTGCTTAAGATAGGAAAGGGAGGAGGAAAGTTGAGCATAAAATTGATGAAAATGAGTGCACTTGAAGATTTGGTGCCGGGTAGCCAAGCATATGGGCTCTGTACAGTAAATCATAGAAGGCAGTGTTTTAGCCTCAAACCCTGTACTTAATTCTTATCTACATGTAGCTTAATAGACATACTCCTCTATGCTGAGGACACCTTCACTTAAAAATATTAATCAGTGCAGACCTGTATGTAGCAAGCACCAAATCAGAAATAGCCTTCAAGGGTAATTTTATGCATAAAAAGTATTTATTGTTTTTGCTTTGTTAGGAGACCTGGATGAGACAATATTTTATAGAGCTATTTTGTTCATTAGTCTATGAATAGCAAGGGAATTTTCTTTACTCCCCTCCCATGGTTACCTGACATTGGAATCAATGACCTTCCGTTATTATCAAAACACCTGTGCACTGAAACATATATCCTTTGTCAGTTTTATGCTATTCATACTATTAATGATAATTATTAATAGCATATGTGGTCATAAAATATCACCATACAAGTCACACACTCACAAAGTTGGATAAAAAGCAGAGGATGAATCAGAGATCAATTAGGTCTAGAATGATGACTAAGCAGCCAGCCCAGTTGCTCACCAGTCATTGACACACCTCCCTCTTATTCACCGTCTGCAACTTTCAGCCTGTTGCTTCTCAACTTTCCTCCTCCCTTTCCTCTCTTCCTTTCACTTTCTGAATATTTGATGTGGCCGAAAACTAGTTTTATAGAAGGCAGTTTGCTTAGTAATCGAGCTTTTAATCCATATCGAATATTTATATTTCTTGAAATGATTGTCTAGCTTTTCAGCTTTTCACATGCCCATGATACTCAAGATGAGCATGTATTAGGTACTAGAGAGTGACAAATCTGCAGCTTCTACAACATTCTTAAGGATTTTCAAAATGTCTCTTCTCTGATTAATATGTATTTTGAGTCATTATAAGTCAATAACTGTAGATTTTGTCATTTAAGACTTCCTTTAATGATTGGCTAACTAGCATTAGTACTGAGTTCTGTTTGAAGTGGTTTCAGCAGTTTGAGTTTCTGCTTGAATTATGCTAGTGGCAGAGTCCTACTCCTCTTTGCCAGATGCTTCTTATAATGCTGAGTTGGAAATAAATAGTAAATGCATGTAGCTCTATTGGTCATTGCACTTAGGTTCAATTATGTAATTATTTGGAATTAAGCCCACACTTAAACAGGTTAACTTACTAGTTTAAAGCTTGCTAAAGTCCTCAAAAATATAATTTGAAAATTTGTGTTATGTTTTTCCAGTAAGAAACTGCATTGTTAGAAATTCCTTTGCACGATTGATTGTGTATTTATATTCTTACTTTTTGCAGGTTTTGAGAAGTCTTCCTTCCTTGAGTTTAATTTGTTCTAAATGTTAAAAGGTTTTGATTAAACAGAGTTGATACTGATGTTGTTTAAGAGTTGGCTGAGTTTCAGTTAATTGTTGCAAAGGGCTGGATAGCATAAGACTGTGTTGGCCGTGCATGCAGTGCAGAGATTGGGCCTGGCTTGTCTCTGTGATATGGATGGTATGCTTGTTACTGTGGGAGTAGGCATTGGGGTCAGTTTCTTAACCTGGGAGTTCTTTTTATCAGATAGTATTAGGAATGGAGAAGACAGTTTACAGGCTTTAATGGATGAAATGAATGAAAACCTAACTGTGTTGTTTTATATATTTATTTATATAAAAAATTGATTGCAGAAATATTTTAGAACTGTTTTCAGTGTGATACTTGATTGATGTTTTGACTGGCATAGTTGTCTAAGACTGAACTTATATATTTAGTAGAAATATGTGTAATTAAAGTGTCACGGATCATCTTGTGCCATTGAAGTTGAAAATAGTCTGGTAAAATACAGGTTAAGTTTTTGTTGTTGTTTTGAGCAGTGATATTATTTAGTATTAAGTAATACTGTAACATTCTAACTGTGATTTCAGTTTTTTCAGTTAAGCTCTGACAGTTGTGGTTCTTAGATTTAAACTGCTTTTAACCATATATAACAGACTGTATAGTTTTTGTTTTAATTAAATGTTTGGGGCTTTGTGACATATTGGTGTATAAGATGTCAGTTACACAGTGTTACATCTGTAAAACAGAAATTTATAATTTGACTTTTAAAGAACCACCAGTGTCTTGAGACATGCAGGATGTATATATCTATGCACATACTATGGTGTCAGTCTGGAAATTTTAGCAAGGTTCCCCGTAATTAGATATGCAACAGGAATTTCAACAGCAGCCTGTAAAGAATCTTGTTTCTGGTTTATCAGTCTACTGTGTAACCTGGGAGTTCTCTTATCAAGAATTTTGTTCATCTGAAATAGCAGAAATAATTAATTTAAAAAAATGAAATGTGATTATGAAGATTTCTCTCTTTTGTTGATATTTTTAGCTCATTGATTATACAAAAATTGGAAAATCTGTATTCTTATCTGGTTGTTATATAAGCGGTAGCTGTTTCATTAGTTCCATCCCTTGCATTTTTCCTTTTACTCTTTGATTTGTTAATGGGTGTTAAATAATGCCATTTACCGTATGTACTCGCGTTAAAGTCAAATAATTTAAGGCCAATTCACAGGCTTTATTTTATATCCTGACCTCGACTTATATGCGAGGTACTAACTGCTGGAAAAAGTTTCCATACATAGGATGTCGAAAATAATTAATTTAGCCAAAACTTTGTGTAATTAATCACTTTCAACATATGCTATGGCATCTAAATAAAAATTGGCATCAGCGATTTTAAGATTAGTAATTTATAGGCGCCATATAAATATTAATTGTAATTTATTGGCGCTACATAAATATTAAAATAATTTTTATAAATTAAATTTTTCATATTGTCAAGAATGAGCGAATAGCAGGTTTAAAGTTTTCTTAATCATCAGGAATCAATCTATGAATGTCAAAATCGTTCAGTTTCTCGATAGTTCAAAGCTAAAACAGTTTTTCAATCAAAACAATAGCGCCGCGCGCCCAGCTCGTGTCCGCCATTGTTCCGACTCTCACAATCACCTCAAGAGGGTGCACCGCGGTAACGTCACTTCGACTTATACCCGGGTCAGTGATTTTAGACACCTTCAAATCCTCAAAATCTAGGGGTCGACTTATACTCGGATTGACTTTATCACAAGTACATACTGTAAATGTTTCTAGGCATGTTCCTCCTGAGTAGAGTGAGTCTAGAATTTAACAAAACTAGCCTCTAATTAGCATTTAATTGTGGGGCATATATCACTAATTTGAATAGGTCAGGGAACTGTGGAACATCTTGTGTGTGTGAATGAGTCCTTGGAAACTTGCTTACACTGTAGTTGTCAGGAGATGAACTTGATAAGAAGCCTCACTGCAGATTATAATATTGAAGTTGGTTTATTTTTTGTTTTAAAACTGTAGAACTATTGTTCCTTGGAAACAGTTCAGACAGTGCTTAAATGAAGTGCATCCAATAAATTCTCCTCTTGAAGGAATGGCTCTGAAGTCTACAATTGATTTGACTTGTAATGACTACATTTCTTGCTTTGAATTTGATGTCTTTACAAGGTTTGTATTACATAAATACTAGTTTACTGCTGCAAATTCACAGTAGCAATCAGCAGCTCAATTTTGTCTAGATTTAAGGTTAAATTCTTGAATAAGGAAAATTTGATTTTGAGAATCATAACTTAGGCTATTCGAAAAGCTTTGATATTTATGATTAATACATAGATGTTTAAAATTTATGAATATGTTTGATATAGTAGTTCTTTTCTTATGGTACTGAATGTTGTTATATGTTTTCCTCATAGTTGTGACGTTCAAGCGTTTTGAACTTTATTATTGTTTGAATTTTATTAATAAGGATTTAAAGTTCATAAAGTTCAATTGGAATTATCACTGCAAAAGCCGGGTCATGTGAGAGAAATTGATCAGCATTTGGATTTATACATACAAAAAAAACGCAACAGACTCGCATGTAAGACAGTTGAGAGGATTGTCAAAGTGCATTGTAAATTACGACTGGTGGCTAAGATCGAAAACATCTGCTATGCCATCGATTGGTCTTCTCAGACTGAGTCATCTGATGAGGACTAAATTGGAAATTTGAACTTTTATGAACTTTTCCGAACTTTATTTTTTCTTGAACTTTATTGAACTTTTATGAACTTTAAAAAATTTCTTTGGACTTCACAAATATGGTTTTCCTGTTTAATCCCATGTTTTGGCTTCAGCAGTTCATTAGAAGAATATCAAAGTAAACTGCAAAATATGTCAAATGTGCAAAAACTCTTTCTTAACAGTGGCACGGTATTTTGTAAAACTGTAAAAATCTGTATAAGTGCTGTTGACATCGTGGGTGTCGCATATATGGGTGCAGCATTTTATTGACCAGCTGTGCATTTAATATAGCCATGCATTGCATCATTAATTACATGCAGATAAGTTAAGCATTCATTGCACGTGCAGTCATTTTGTACAAAATCACCTACTAATCAGAAAATTAGTAATTTTTGTAGGAAATTCATAATTGGTTGCCTTCTGAAGTTTGTTATCTGTGGCAATGTATTTGCCTTAAAAGCAATATATTGCCATGGATATAATGGCTTTGACATTTACCTGGTTTTGCTATCTTCTAGAAGATTTATTGCAGCAAATATGTGACTCTGGCATTGAATTTATACAGGAGGCTTGCAGTCATGAATGAGACAGTTATTATTAGGTTAATGGGCAGAATGTTGATTAGAAAATAGCCCACTTGCATCCATTGGAGACCTTGATGATAGGTTGATGATACACCTTAAAACTCATAACTAATTAGGGTATGCTGCTTAAGACTACACAAAGTACAGGCTCTAGACTAGAGTTTCTCAAAGTGTGTTCTAGGAAACCTCATTGTTCCATGATGCAGATAAAAGGTTTGGCAGATAACCAGAAAACTGTGGAATCATTGATTCAATTTCTATTCTATATATTGCATATTAATGTCGGTTTTGATGGCAATTTAGTTAGTCTGATTTTGACCTGAAGCAAATGTTTAATGAAGTGGTGCTTGTGGACTTTGGTGTGGAATGAAATAGGAAATTTTGATTTTAATGGTCGGTTGAAGACCGCTAAGGATAGCCCATTCATAGCCCATTCTTTGTAGGCTTATGCTTGTAAACAAATGCCTGAATACTCTTGTCTAAAACAGTTCTCTGGAAAGATCTTTTTGCTGAAGCTGGTATTTCACGCCATATTCTCTTCATAGTACCAACTATACTTGTTCTCCTGTGTGCGTTAGAAGAACCACATTCTCACTCAGCCTTTTGTCCTTGGTGGATGCTGTTCATCATTTCCTATGTATGGAAAACCATTCACAAGGTATTTGGACTTAAAAGCGGCAAAGGGCGTCCACTGCTTATAGAGCAGCAGCCAACGTCTTTTTTTTTGGGGGGGGGATTGGTTTCTGTAGTTCGTTTCCTCTTCCTTTGTGCCTTCATTGTTTCTAACTGCCTTTGGAGTTACCCATCCATATTGAGCATGTCGCACTCGGTTGCAGCACCATCAATTGACGGTACCGTTCAAAGTGTTACCCCTATTCTCGGGGTAATAACGACCGAAATTGGTGCTCAACCTGCTGTTTTTCTGCCTTTTCTGTGCTCTATGCAGCTGTTCATATCAGCCAATCATGTATAGGCAGCTTTGAAAATGGCACGCTGGTTTGTTGCTCCACCTCTTCAAGGCTGTGAGCAACGGGTCAACCAATCATGGTAAGAGTTACATCAGCTGGCAGTGCAACTCACGCCGTATTAACGTTGCTTATCCACTTGTCCATTACCATTTACACAGAATTGATCGCCATGGGACTCATGGGACTATAAAATTGTATCCAGTTAGGTGAATTATCCTCTTACAGCATATCCATGTAAAAGAACCTTTGTCCCGTTGAAATACATGGGGCTCAAAACGGGACTTAAGAATATTATCCACTTAACCGAATTATTCACTTATCAAGTATCCACTTAAGTGGAACTGACTGTAGATCATTTTCGGATTTAGATATTTTTGTGAGTTGAAGAACGTGTATCTTTATTTTGATCGATTAGTCTGTTTATAGACTTGAATTTTTTTGGTTTTTGATGTTGCTCAGATTGTTTCAACCGTGGTGGAATCTTCTGAGGAACTGGAATGTCCTTGCTGTGACTCATCCTGGATATGTAGCATTTCTCACCTATGATGAAGTTAAGGCTCGGCTGCAAAAGTACATTAATAAACCTGGAAGGTTAGTCTTATGAAGTCCTGTGATATTTTAGGTGTTACCTCTGTGCCCTTTTTTTTGAAGAGCCTTCACTGAAGAACATCTTATTGAAAGGGAAAATCTTTTGGCAGAAGCAGCATTTGATTTATGTAAGGATTTCTTTAGATGCCTCCCACAACATTGGACACAATCATTTTTATGTTTAAGTTTTTTAGGACAGAATTTTTTCACTCAACCAGGAATTCAGATGAAGATTGGACACTTGATAGAAACTGTTGCAACTACAGTAGAGTGTGATGAGGAATCTGCTTTTCTTATCTGCTGCATTGCCGTGATTGTATTTGCACCTGCGACTCGTGAAGAAGTGTCTCTTAAGTCTGAGATTAACTTGGTTAATTGATGCATTTGAGTGATAGGTGCTGGCCATTCAGTTGATGATCAGCAGAGGCACTAAAACTGCAGTTGGAGTTTATTTTAAGTGTGAATGCTTAAATATGAGAAATAAGTTTCATTTTCCCGTTGCAGCCAATAATATCTAATGGTGGCAGCTGCTTAGATGGATGAATAGGGAAAGCAGTGCTAATCGTCTGTAATATTTTGGACTTTGGCCAATCAAGAGAACATTAACTGGGCCAAAGATGGAAGTTGACTTACTGACTTCCTACTTTCTCACTCTACTCAGTCTTGATTGGGAAGTTGGATGGCTTTGGAACAGTGTGATTGCAGGACCTTTTTGTGGAATTTTAAATATTTTCGCATATATAAGACACACCCAATTATAAGACATAGATTTTGATGGCTAGTGTAAAAAATTATGGATAAGACACCTCCATAGATAAGACACACCAACAGAATCAAATACTGAGTCTCTATTCAGTAACCTGGTTGATTACAATCCTATTTCACTTGAATGTGACTGCTCATGGAAAGATAGAGAGAGAGTGTGCTTTGAATTGGAGGGGGTTCTGTGGACCATCATAGTGCTATAACAGACCTATATCAATCATTTAAACATCTAACGGCGGAAGATGGCAGAGTGGTTTACACGCTAGAGCGGTAGGCTGATGGAGTGGGTTCAAGCTCTGTTAGCATCCCTAGTGACTTTCACACAGGCAGTAATATCTCCTCAGCCACTTTAAATCACACTATGTTTATATTTTAATATCAAAGCTCCACTCAGTAACTTGGTTAATTGCAATCCTCTTCCACTTGAATGTGGCTGCTGGTGGGGAGATAGACAGAGAGACAGACAGACAGACAGACAGACAGAGAGGGAGTCTTAATAGTGTCACTATGTATGTTGACTGATGGCCATTAGGCATGCGTGGTGCTGGGTATGTAACATTCATATAAAGAAGCATTTTATATACACGAAAATACGGTAGTTAAAAATTTTATGTAAGATTTCCTGTAATTCTTGTGTAGAGTTTGTTTCTCATCTCAGCTTGTAGGTTTTATCTTTTGTATTCTGTGTCCACTTAGAACTATGAGTTTTTTAACTTTTGCACTAAAGCATTTGATTTGTTATAAGTTTTTTCTTTTATGAAAATTATCATTTTCAAGTAAAGCAGCAGTTTGCATTTACAATTTATTGCTCATTTCTATATACATAGGTTTATATCATGCTTACTGATTATGTATTTGGTTCATACTTCTGAATTTTATATTTTAGAGTTGCACAAAATTTTATGTTATTGAAAACAATCTGTGAATAATTGTGAAGTGAATTTTTTCTTTGTTACTGTAGCTATGTGTTTCGGTTGAGTTGCACACGCCTTGGACAGTGGGCGATAGGTTATGTGACTGGAGATGGTCAAATACTTCAGACTATTCCACAGAATAAGTCACTTTGTCAGGCTCTGCTTGATGGACAACGAGAAGGATTGTGAGTGATTGTCTATGTCTGTTGTCTTATCCTTTTTTGTTTAAATTGCCATGAGTACATGTGCAGAGATGTAAAGAAGTTATTATCATATAGGAGTTATTATCATATAAATTTTTTTAACATGTTCTGTTTTGGAGACATGTATCTACATCAATAGTGGCCAAACTTTTTTAACAGTGGGCCAAACTGTGGGAAACCTTTCATGGCTTTAGCCACAATGTTATTTAATATTTATCAATGATTAGTGATCATTAGCCAGTAGTGTTTAGAATAGTTTAGTCTAAATATGTACTCCTTTATTTTAAAATGAACTTTTAACTAATGATATTAACTGTTCATTCTTTCATAGCTGCAACAGAAGTCAGGCATACCCAGCATGTAGATTTCATATTCACATTGACAAAAAGAAATTAGCTCATTCACTCGTAATTAAAAATTCAGAACCCCAAATTAAGTTTGAGTTTTTTAACAGACACAGCTATAGGCTTAAAATTAAATTCTAAACTGTATGCATAGTTATTTATGTGATAAAATTCATTATATTTGATTTGCGCGTTTGTAACGTTTAAACGAGTATTGTGGCATTTAACCCTAAACTGGTGGCTGGAGTTCTCTTAGCCCTCAGTGGGATATAGGAACAACTCTCAATCAATAGGGAAAACGTCATTGAAATTTGGGTTCCTGCCCACTTCTGAACGTAAAGAAGTGATACTAGTAGTATTTTAAAGACGAAACTCAATTCAGCTTAACCAGTTTATTACTTTACTGAGCACAGAACAACTGTCGAGAGTTAGCATTAATGAAGGTCTAATAAATGACTGGGAGTTCTAATGCTCTCCCATGAATGTTCATGAATTTAGACATATAAACTGAAATAGCTTGCATAAGTGCGTGGAATTACAGATGATGACAAATAGTAATCAAGAATAACTTTTGCTTTGGCAAGTACAAACACCAAATGACAAGAATGAAAACTCACTTAAAGATAGTGATGCTTGACTGTCATCAAAAAAGAGGGGTCGTCGCTAAGTTACTTCCCATCAATCGCCACAGACATGGTGACATGGGGTTGTGACTAACTAAAAGGATTTTATGCATGTGATCAATAGAGTCACCTCAGAATTGTATCAGGGAATGGTCTCCAACACATGAGCAGTTGATAATTTACTTGATATTTCCTTCTTGTTGCTTTCAGTTACCTTTATCCAGATGGTAAAAGTGTAAATACTGATCTCAGTTACTTGGTGCATGACACTCCTGAAGACCATATTCAGGTGACTCAAGAACAGTATGAGCTCTACTGTGAGATGGGGTCGACATTTCAACTGTGCAAGATATGTGCTGAAAATGACAAAGACATTCGGATTGAGCCGTGTGGTCATCTTCTCTGCACGCCATGTCTTACAGCCTGGCAGGTCTGTTGATTAAGCGTGCCGCTAGTATTGCTTATTTTATGGCATTATTTGGATTAGTCTATTTGAGATTTACTGTACAAAGCAATGCTTGATTCTGATAGGCAAAGTAAAAATATATATGTATGCATTCTAAATGCAAAATAAATCTTATTCAGGCTAAGTCAGGGTTGAAATACAGAACTGAGCTGGAATGAGCAAAATATTTCAGACAATAACTCTATTTTCATATATGTTTATGACTTTTTATGACATTTTATGAATGCAAGATAAGCCAAATGAGATGAACTGCCAAGGAGAGGGCAATGGGCATACTGCTATCCTGCCATTGCAAGAGCAATGGCATATGTGAACAAAGACTTGTTCCTACTGGACTATTAGGCTGCATACTGGGCACAACATTAAACTAGGTCAGAAATGCTTAGGCCTTGATTAGACATGTCAACAGCATTGGG
Source organism: Metaphire vulgaris (assembly GCA_018105865.1). NCBI lineage: Eukaryota > Metazoa > Annelida > Clitellata > Crassiclitellata > Megascolecidae > Metaphire > Metaphire vulgaris. The sequence goes on along the minus strand of CM030845.1, from coordinate 15,215,510 downwards.
ATCATGAGATAATATTACAATTTTCAAAGATGATTTGCTATCAATGGCCAAATCTTAAAATGGCTTCAGTCATACTTCAGTAATTGTTCATATAGCGTCAAACAGGATAGCAGTATTTCAGATATGATCACATTAGAAACTGAGCTTCCGCAGGGCTCAGTTCTGGGGCCGAAATCATTAATAGCTTCTTCAGAAGACTTGTCCACCATTTCAGACCATCATATTGTAATAACTGAGACATTTCAGACACATCATTCAGAAAACAGATGATTCTGTTGAAGACTCAATAATAATGGGCCTAACAGAAGGAACCAGAAGGCAAGGCAGACCAAAACCCAGCTGGATAGACATCACGAAATGGAGCATTGTGGAAGGAACATTACTAATATGCTAGTATGCTAGGTGGCGCTTCGGCATGTTTACTGGTTTTTTGGAGTCGTTGTAGATTTTATCACTTTAATGTGCTTCTCTCGATCCATTTTGAATCTTAGTTAAATTAATAAATTTGCTTTATGTGTCAGCGCTGAAAGATGCATCTCTGGATAGTTTTCTTGTGGGTTATATATATAAAATTTAGTCATTAAGCGGAGTCTTTTCACCGTTATTTAATTTTACCGTTAACCAACATGGCATCGACTTCGGCTTCATGGTGGTGGATTTATTGAAAGCTGCGCTAGTTTCCAGTTTGAATTTTGGAATTGCTGGAATCTTACATTTTTTATTTGGAGCTTTGTGGATGTAACATGGCCTTGAGCTATTCTGTCTCCCAGCTGAGGCAGCTGCAATTGTCGTGTCTGACCTGTCTTTCTCACTGTCTACGGAAAGTTTTGTTTAGTCTCCATCTGTGGAAGCCTGCAACGCAACATTGAATCTCTTTCTCACCTCCGCAACAAATGCCATCTCCCCGCAATTTGATGAATGGCCTGTCCGGTCTCCGAGTCACTACTTGGAACCTTCATTCCTTGACGAGTAAACATTTGTTGCTCCTGACCACCATTTTGGACCTACACTTGGATGCCATCGTCGTTACGGAATCATCACATCTGAAACTTGAAGATGTTGCAGTCCAACGTGCACTGCTGCTTCTTGTGGATTCACAATTTTTAGCCAGGCTCGGAAGCCCACCAGTCAGAATTGCTCAGTAGCTGGTGGAGACATTCTCGTCTACCTGTGAAAAGGTATGAGGGCTTCGGAACTTGACACGGGGCCTCAGATGCCTACAACTTTTAAGGCATTTGCTTTTGCTTTTTACTTTCTATGGAAGCCATCTGCCGTCCAGGATCGCAAGCCATCACTTCACAATTCTTTGAGGAATTTCAAACTGTTCTCGAATCAATTGCCACTAGAAACAGCTTCTAATTCTAGGAGATTTCAGCATTCACATGGACTCTCCTGTGGATCCAAATGCAATCAAGTTCCAAGAAACCTTGTGCCAGGTTGGTTTAGCACAACATATAAATGAGCCTACGCACATAACAGGTCACAATCTTGACCTTGTTATAACGTGTGACAACTGTGCTGTTAAAGATATTTGCGTTTATCCACCGACAATTTCTGATCATGATCTTGTTACCTTCAACTTACCGCATTTACTTTCACTCTTCTCAGTCTCAGTTCACTCATTCAATCAGTATACAACATAATTCCAACCCTTTGGGATTGGATGTTCTCTAATAGACTTCAACTAAATCCTAACATAACTCAACTTATCTGGCTTGGTACTAAACACCTGCACACTAAAATTGACTGTGACTCACTGAACTCTCTCTTTCCTAAACTTTCTTTCTCAAATCTTATCAAGAATCTTGGTATTTACTTTGACAGTATCTTGATCTTCAAAGAGCATTTTACTAGACTCTCTCGATCCTGTTTTTACCAACTTAGGCAAATCAGAGTTATTTGTTCTTCACTTTCTCTGTCAGCAGCCAAATCTCTGGTTCATGCTTTTGTTGCTAGTAGGCTAGACTATTGCAATTCTCTTTATCTTGGTCTGCCCAAAAGCCTGCTCTCCACTCTGCAATCTGTCCTAAATGCTGCAGCTCGTCTTGTGGCTAAAGCTCATTGCTACTCTAGCATCTCAGACTTTATGCTTAACACCCTCCACTGGCTTCCAATTTCTGACCGCATTAAATTCAAGCAAGTAATTATTGTTTCTGCAGCACTTCGAGGTCAGGCACCGTCTTACATTACTGAGCTTTTCCAATCACCCTCTTCCACGGCTCACTGCCTGCTCCGCTCCACTGATAGAAAGAATGTTTATGTTCCTAAATCACGCTCTGCTCTTACTCAACAACAGGCTTTTGCAGTGACTGGACCCTCCCTCTGGAATGCCTTGAACCCATCTATTCGAGAATCACTTCTTACTCTCTTGCTCTGTTCAATGCAAAAGCTAAAGACCCACTACTTTATCATGCGACTCTAATGCCTGGAATCTGAGTAGAAATAGAAGAGGTGCTATACAAATGCTACATTACATTACATTAGTGGAGGTAGTTAAAGACATACAGACAGACAACAGTGGCAAATTATTGTTCAACTTTGCAGTAAACCATTGCATTTGAAGGAAATTTTTACCTTCGAGTATATTATACGTAGATTCCTTTATTAGCACGACAGCACACATTGAGTGCATAGCCCAGTTCTGCATCTTCCATCTGTACTGTCTACACACGAGCTGGAAGAGGTTGACCAATGCGAAAATTGCCTGTTTAATTTTAGCATTAACCCTGTTGAGGCTAGACTACTGCTACTTTCTTCTCACTGGCCTCCTCCTAGTAGACTGAATCATCTTCAGCGTGACATGAATGCAGCTGCAAGACTCAGTGTAAAAGTTGTATTATGAAAACTATACTGGTTTCTTATCAGGTATCACATTCAGTATAAATTGTACTTGTTGGTACACTTGACATTCAATGCCATTCGCCATTTTATCTCCAGGAACTTCTGTTACTGCTGTGAATGTTCACTGGCTTA
>CM030845.1:14470037-14542537 GCA_018105865.1 Metaphire vulgaris | reverse complement strand
TTGTGATAAGACTGAAGTGATGCCTGATATAGGTTTATATATATGCCTGTGTGTTGTAGGAATAATTTCAACCAGCGCAGTCATCAGGTGTTGGCATAGCCGTTGTTGAAAAAAGAGGGGGGTGAGACAGCGACCTTCAGGTCATTGTAACCTCCAAAACATTGTCCTCGAAGGTGCTTCTTCAAATTTCTGAACAGAAAATAGTTGCATTGTGCCAGTTCTGGAATGTATGGCAGGTGGTTGAATTCCTGGAATCCGCATTCCCTCAGAGCGTCCATGGCTTTCTTTGACTTGTGAACTGGTGCGTTGCCATGCAGCAGCATCACACCACGGCTCAACTTGCTCTGTCGTTTTTCCTTGATGGCATCCTTCAGCATGGCAAGTTGAGTTGCATAGACTTCACCAGTGATTGTGGTCTTATGCGCCATGTAATCGATCAACAGTATCCCTTTGCAGTCCCAGAGCACTGCAGCCATTGGCTTTCCTGCTGACGGCTGGGTCGGCACTTCTTGGGTGGTGGTGAAGTCTTGTGTTTCCACTGCATGGACTCCTGTATAGTTTCAGGATCCCAGTGGTGGACTCACGTTTCATTGCCTGTAACTATTTGAGGGATAAATCATTCTTTGTCAGCTTGCCAAAGACCCAAATTCTCCTTTGAAAATTCAACTTGTGTTTCTTTTTGAAGAGGTGAAAGCATTCTGGCACCCATAGACTGCTGACCTTGGACATCACTATATGATCGTGCACTATTGTGATGACAGAATCTTCTGAGACACCCAGTTCACCAGCAATCTGTGACACCTTAATTCGCCTGTCCTGCATCACCAGGTCCTCCACTTTCTGGCAAACTTCTGGGGTGGTGGCATCAGCAGGCATCGCTGTACGGGGGTTGTCTTCAAGGGACTGTCTGCCCCACTTGAACTGTTTTCACCAGAATTTGACTTGATATTCCGAAGGTACTGAGTCCCCATAGACAGCCAACAGGTGTACGTTAATAACCTTCGGAACATTACCCTTCTTCAAGAGAAACTTCAAGACCGATCTGTGCTCCAACTGCTGTAAATCCATGATTCTGGCACCCCCTCCTTCTTTCAACAACGGCTACGCCAACACCTGATGACCTCACTGGTTGAAATTATTCCTACTACACACAGACAGATATATCAATCTAAAACATGCATCACTTCAGTCTTAGCACAATTGTTTATATGTCAGGTAGATAACTTATTGAGTGCCCCTCGTATGCAACCTTTATCTTCAGCAGCCTTTCATATTAATGCGAAACATGTACCATCACCAAAGATCTGGAAAGAAAAATATTTGAAAAGACAATGTTCAACAGACTTATGAAATATTTTGACACATTCAACATGCTTTCTCACTCTCAATTCGGATTTAGACCTAACCATGCCAAGTGCTAACCTTAACTGACGAAATTTGTACAGGTTTTTAAGAGAAAAAAATGCACAATTTTTATATTCTCGACTTGACACAAGCATTTGTGATTCTATTCTATTCTATTCTACTTGATAATTTATGTAGCGCTATAGCTTGGCCAAGGCCAAAGGCAAGAGCGTTTTACAAAAGACAGTCATACGATAAACGAAATAAATGAGTTTTAAGGTTCGATAAGAACGACTCGAAGTTGGTTGTCGTGGTCACAGAAGCTGGAAGTGCGTTCCAAAGGAGAGGATTGCCCCGAGTCACAGATCTTTCTCCAAGCTTCACGGTCTTAGACGGAGGAGGAACGTAGAGGTGAGATCGTTTGCTAGAACGAAGCTGTTTGCGACAGTCTGTCATCACCGGCCTGCGTATCAACGCCGAAAAATATTCAGGGCAGAAAGGGTCATGCAAGGCTCGGAAGGTCAGCGAGCATCGTTTAAACACGATACGCTCTGGGATCTTGAGCCAATGGAGCTTATCCCTTAATAACTGGGTAACGTGGTCATGCCACCTGGCACCGAAAATCATCCGGGCGGCGGCGTTCAGGACCGATTGCAGTCGGCCCAGCTGATAGTCGGGAAGACCGAGGAGGAGGCTATTACAATAATCCAGCCTGGATAACACCAGGGCACGGACTAGATGTATCGCAGCTGATGTTGAGATGTAACGACAAATCTCCCTAATCTTTCTGAGCTGAAAGTAACAAGCGCGGGTTACGAAGTTCACTTGGCCGACGAACGATAGGGAGTCATCAAGGAGAACACCGAGGAGGCGAACTTCGGTAGACGGAGCGACGACAGCATCTCCGATCGTAAACGACGTTCGACTGATCTGGTGGACCCTTCGAGGGGTGTTAATCCACAACAGTTCAGTTTTTTCAGGGTTTAATGCAAGGCGATTTGTCGCTGTCCACTGCATTATTTCGCAGATGCAGTCTTGTAGGCGAGCTCGCAGATGATCTGTTTTTTCAGGGATGGGCAGGAGGAGTACACCTGCCCGTCATCGGCATAAGCATGCCATGCTAGCCCATGCGAGTCTACAATGCGTCCCACATCCGCGACGTATAAGATAAACAGGAGTGGACCTAGGATCGACTCTTGTGGTACTCCGCAGCGTACAGGACATTTAGCTGACGTGCGACCCTCCCAGGTGACAGACTGTGTCCTCTCGGAGAGGTAGTCGCACAGCCAAAGTAGCGCTTGGTCTTTAATACCGAAGGATAGCTCGAGGCGGCGAATGCGGATAGAGTGGTCGACGGTATCGAACGCTGCGGAGAGGTCAAGCATACACAGAAGCGCCTGATCCCCATTGGTAATTGCGTCAACAATGTCGTTGAAAATCCTGAGCAGGGCTGTCTCAGTGGAATGGCCCGCTCGATAGGCAGACTGATGACGCGGCATGAGACCGTTACAGGCCAGGTGCCGGACGAGTTGCGTGTTAACCAGTCTCTCGAGCAGCTTCGACAGGAATGGAAGGTTGGCTATTGGTCTGAAACTGGCTAGGTCAGTGGGATCAAGGCCTGCCCGCTTAAGGTGCGGGCGAGTAACGGCATGCTTCCACGGCAACGGAAACCCGCCATTAACGAAGGAAGCAGTCATTATGGCTGTCAGAAACGGAGCCAACGTGAGGATCACATCCTTAAGAAGCCACATAGGCAGTGGGTCAGATGAGCACTGCTTGTTGGGTGACGATCTGACACTCGCTACGACTTCTGCCAGTGTCGGCGGCAAAACCCGACAAAGGAGGGACCGGAGTAGACGTGGTAAGTCGTTGGTCCAGCTTCAGCTGTTCTATCCCGAATGTTCGTAACCTTACTGTCAATGAAGGCATGATAATCAGCAGCCGTGAAATTGGAAGGCACGCGAGGTGAAATGTCGTTCTTTCCAAGAAGACTGTCCAATACTTTCCACGTCTGCTTAGAATCTGCATGCGCAGAGTCGATCGCCTGGCGCCAGTATTGACGACCTTTCGTTCTTACTAAGGCTCTGCTCGCTCTGAGGGCATCACGCCAAGACGACAGAGCGTAAGATTCGGCGCCTGAACCTTTCTTGTTCCGATAGACCCTCTCGAGACGACGCGCTCGCCGTCGAGCCTGTCGACAGTCACCGTCGTAAAAGGGCCGGTGGATCCGGGGTCGCACGGTCAGCTTTGTCATCGGTGCAATGTCATCTAAGATTTCCGTGATGACAGACTGGTAGCAAAGCGCCAGATCAGTTGCTGTAGAACTGGGGTCGACCGGTGTACAGAGCGGTGACCGCTCGAGCCGCTCGACGAACCGTTCAATCTTGAAATGTTTCCAACTCCTCCGTAAAATTGTAGTGTACTGCAAGTTCAGCGCTGCTACAGGTAATGTCCAATGAATTAGTTTATGGTCAGACATTCCGACCTCAACTGCAACCACGTCGCGTGGAGCACACTTTTCAGACGCCATAACCACGTCAAGAAGGCCGCCGTGTTCATGGGTCGGGTCCCGAACGAATTGCTTCAGCTCAAACGAGGAAATAAGTTGCTCAAGCTTCTGGCTATCCATGTCAGAAGGACGCTCGAGATGAATATTAAAGTCTCCAGCAATAAGAATTCCACAATTATAGGTAGACAAAGATTCAAGTAACATTGACAGTTCGGCGAAGAAAAGGTCACGAACGCCGTGAGACCCAGGACGATAGATGGCGACGATAATTAGCGACGTGCATCCACTGCCAACTCGGCAGCAGAGATGCTCGAACGACTTGAGCTTCAGCTTCGATTCAATCCCCAGCAACAATAGTCCCAGGTCTAGAAATGACTGCTAATCCGCCGTGATTGACAAAGTGGGTATTGTCTAAGTCCACTCCCGACGGTAAGACCCGTGCGGCCTCAATGACGTTGAGGCCAAAGCCACGAAGTCGTTTGATGGCGACGCTGTCAGCACTCTCATGCCAAGTCTCTGTGAGAATGAGAGCATTCAGTTTGAACTCATTAAGAAGGTCAGGAATATTCTCCAGCTTACTTCTCACAGACCGTATGTTCAGCAGCCCCGCTCTGATCTGACGAGTCGGAGGGTTGGTATGGCGCTCGATCTTCGGATATACCAGTGCAGGTTCCCGGATAGGAATCGATGTTCTTGAGTCACACGCAATAGCACGAGCCTCTGGTCGGTTTCCAGTCACGATGGTACTGCCATTACTACGCTCAACGTGACAAATATACCGCTTATGGTGTAAGCCTGCACGGCGGCCACGATAGTGACAAATACGCAGGTACTGACCGAATCGCCGATGCTTATAAACAGCATATATTCCAAGCATTTGAAGTCGAAGCAACACGTCAGTAGACGGCGACAGTTGGCCTGAGTAGAACAACAGATCCGCTCTGTCGTAGTACTGAACGATTCCAATTTGACCAACCGTGGCCATATCAGTAAATTCAGTAGCAACAGAAAACAAAGCAGCCAGCTGTCAAGATCCAGTAAGAGACTAAACGAATTTCACTGTTGACGAGGAGACGACGCAGTAATAATGGCTAATCACAGAGGACGCCATCTTAGATAACGGAAATTCAAGCGAAGTGACGATCAGTATACAACTAAACGCCGGTATCGCCAGTCAGTTCAACAGTCTTAAATCAACTAAAATCGCAGAAAAAATCAGGCCTTCCTCGACTCATGCGATTAATAACTACTAAGACCAAAATTTGCTACGCATAAAAAATGAGAACACTTCAAAGATGATATGTATGAAATAATTTACTCTCGTTACTAATTTATCAATATTTAAATGTGCTTTTCTTTTTAATGCTGATATATTGATATTATTGATCATAGCATATTATTCCACAAAGTAGAATGTTATGGAGTTAAAGGGAGTTCCCTTAAATGTTTTAATAATTACTTATCTAATCGTATGCAATAAACCATGTAAATTATACCATTAATTTTATAATAAATTGAATATTAAATTTGGTGTACCTCAAAGATCACTGCTATTTATTGTTTTCATCAATACTATAAACTTATTTAAGTCAATAAAGATTCTTAGTATGCTGGCATGCGCAGACAACAAGACAACTGTGTTAATGTTTAAATACACAAACAATCTATTATCACAGATATTTTACAAAGTGGAATATTTGACCACAAATAAAATAATACATAGTTATTACGTAAGAACTAGCGAGCACTTCATTATTCTTTATGCACGTACTAACACCAAATTATTGACTTAAATTTTTTTGGTCCACGTAAATGAAATCACCCGGCCTATTTGGCGCTGTGCGACCGGTTCTCGTCAGAACACCGAATATAAGCAACGTCGAGCGCGGTTAGTACTTGGATGGGTGGCCATCCCGGGATCTAATCGTGGTGCCGGCGGCCAACCAAGCCGTTCATCGCTTAGGCGTCGATAAATTGGTAGCAGCGCTAAGCTGCGAAGGCAAAACGCAGGTCTAGAGAGAAAATGCAACCTGCTCTAGATTAATGGCGTAAGCGACCTGCATCGCTGCATGCCTAGAACCGGAGAAACCCTACGCTCGTTCGAGTACGGGACTACCTTTACCTTTTTTTACATATTTTGTGAAATACAGTAGCAGACATTCATAAAATTTATAATAACTCATGGCTGTAGGTTTTAGAATGGGAAAGGGCAGTGACATAGAAAGCTCGATCATACGTATCATACGTATTATATTTTTTGTATCGTACGCACAGGACATATTGACTATGCCACGAATTATTTCAAAGATGATATGTATGAAATAATTTACTCTCGTTACTAATTTATCAATATTTAAATGTGCTTTTCTTTTTAATGCTGATATATTGATATTAAGACGTCAACCTACTTGCCTGAAGGGGTGCGCAGGTGGAGCAGTGGTTAGCGCACTGGTCTGCCAATCCCGAGGTCTGTGGTTCAACTCCCGGCCGCGGCAGAAACTTTTCGGTTGTTTCTGCCTCAAGCCCCCCCCCCCAGTCGACTCGGGTGTTAACTCGGTGGAAGGAAAGGTGGCGAGGGAAAGGCTGGCAATCCGCCCTCATTCAGCCGTTGCCGTATATAACTGAAGGCGCTAACCCTTCGGTTCCCGACGGGTCCGCGATGGCCTATGGGTTGTACCTACCCTTTACCTACTTGCCTGAGGAGGAACAGTTGCAAACTTTCAAGGGTGACTGATTAAGCGGGTGTGAAAGAGTGAAATCAGATGACGATCGTGTGAGTCGGAGAGGCTGAGGTGCTCTAAGGTAGACAGGTTTTGATGACTGAAGTGAGTTATATGTAGGTCTTATACGTTCAGTTATTTTAAGCCAGTGCAATGATTTAAGTATGGGTGAAATATGAAAGAACCTAGGTGAATTAGTAACAGCACGAGTTCTGCATTTTTAATTAATTGTAATTGATTGATGTAGGCCTTGGAAGGAGTAGAGGAGTAGAGGAGAAGTAGAGGAAGTGTTGGAAGTGACAGTAATCTAATTTTGAGTAGACTATTGAGGTGTGGCGGTTGTGAAGGCAGTTTTGGCATTGAGACAAGTACGTACTACGTAGTCGAAAATAATAATATAATATAACAAGGTTTAAAGTGGTCCAGTAGGGACTGCCCTGTGTGAGAACCACTGTTGTTCCCGTCCAATCTAATATCCTAAACTACTGAGATTTATTTTGAACTCGTTTACAGTTGTAGTCGTTACTATCCCCTCATCGAGTTCATTCCATCTGTCCACCACTCTTGCACTAAAAATGCTGTTTATGTACATACTCCCATCCCGTTTCTTGAACAGTTTCATGCTGTGTCCTCTGGTTCGATCATACTGTTTAATTGTAAAGAATCTTTTTCTTGGCATTTCCACTTTGTTTGTTAGTATTTTGTATGTCTCGATCAAATCCCCTCTCTCTCTCTCTCTTTTTTTCCAGGGTTGTCAATCCACAGTGATTTAGCCTTTCCTCATAGGTTAGTTTATGATATCCCTTGATCATCTTTGTTGCTCTGTGTTGCACTCTTTCTAAGGTCTTTATGTCTTTCTTCAGAAATGGACACCATGCTTGAACACAATACTCTAAATGTGGGCGTACCAATGTTTTGTAAAGGCTTACTATTACATCCGTCTCTCTGCTCTCTATCGTTCTTTTGATCATACCTAGAATTTTGTTGGCCTCCTTAGCTGCCTCTGCACATTGCCTAGATGGCTTTAAGCTGTTATGCATGATGACCCGTAGATCGTTCTCCTCGTTTGTAACTTTTAATCCCTTCCCACATAACTTAAATGCATGATCTGTTCCCTTCTTTCCAGTGTGCATCACCGAGCACATTATCTGTACTAAAAAGCATTTGCCAATCTGCAACAAAGGTTACAAATATGAGCATGGCAGTCTTTTGAAAGTTGGGAGATTTGTGTTTCGAAGTTTATAAAATAATCAAATTTGAATCTGACATACTTTGCAGTTGGAACAGGGCTTATTGTGGTGTCAGGAGCAAAAACTAGCCTTGAACTGTCAATTTTTGAGTTGTTGAGTAGTTAAATAAAAATAAACTCCGTCTTAGATGTGTTGAGATCAAGAAAATTAGATGACATCTATTTGATATTATATTATTATTATTATTAATATTATTATTATTATTATTATTATTATTATTATTATTATTATTATTATTATTATTATTATTATTATTATTATTATTATTATTATTAATATTAATATTAATATTAATATTAATATTAATATTAATATTATTATTATTATTATTATTATTATTATTATTATTATTATTATTATTATTATACAACGTAGAGATTTATGTGGCAACTAATACAGTGACTGCGTGGACACATTACAAATTATAAATTACAATAGCTAGTGCGAAATAGCCAAGTTTTAAGATTCTTCTTGAAGGTGTCTGGCGTTAGGAGAGTTGAACTGAAGAAGGCAGGCGGTTCCATGCCCTTGCAGCAGTCACGGGAAAGGCACGATCACCTACAGTGCGAAGGCCCGTCAATGGAACGACCAGAGAAGCGGTTCTAGCAGATCTCAGGCGACGCCGACCTGCCTGATCTGCGACTCGTGCTAATTCTGTCGCTAGGTACTCTGGCCCTATACCATTCAGGCAGCGGTAAGCCAGTGTTGCTAACTTAAACTGAATCCGCTCCGGCATTGATAGCAAGTGTAAGTCTCGTAGAAGCGGTGTTACATGTTCACGAGAAGGGACCTGGAAGATCAACCGCGCCGCTGCGTTCAATACGACCTGGAGACGGTCCAGCAGGTGTTGCGGTGATCCGGCGAGTGTCGCGTTCCCGTAGTCTAGTTTGGTCAGCACCAATGATGAAACCAGTGACAGACACTGATCTTCGTACACTTCTGATCAGCCGGAGTGCGTTGAAGCAGCTGGCAATTGTCTTAGAGACATGGGTGCTCATCGATAATGTGCTATCGATGTGGATCCCGAGATTCCGGACAGACAACACTGGTTGCACCTCAATTCCATCGATGCTGATACAGGTCGTTGGTGTCAAGTGTTTCTGACACTCACAGGTGATCCATAATACTTCAGTCTTAGCAGCATTGAGTTTGCAGCTGATGTGACTTCAGCTACCTGGTCACCTCGACCAGGCACCTAGTGACACGCTGCTGGAGCAGATGAACTGCTGCAGGAGGGCTGCTTCCATATACTTGCGTGTCGTCAGCGTAGAGGTGCGCTTGGAGCCCGAGCCGTTGGACAATGCTTATCATGCCGGCGACGTAGAGCGCGAAGAGAATAGGCCCTAGTACGGAGCCTTGGGGAACTCCAAGTACTACACAGGTCGGCGGAGTGGTTGAGCCTGCGCAACATTCATGCCGCACCCGATTCGTTAGATAGGAGGAAACCCATTGGAGCACTCGACCTCTCATTCCATATGATGCCTCCAACTTCTTCAATAGTGTACCATGGTCCACCGTGTCGAAGGCGGCGGTGAGGTCCAGCAACACCAAGACCGCTACATCCCCGGCGTCCAGCGCTCGTAGGGTGTCCAGCGACACTTTCAAAACTGCGGTTTCGGTTGAGTGATGTACCCGATACGCGGACTGGACCGCCGTCTGGAAGGAGAGTGTAGGTCGTTAGGTAGCGGATAAATTGATGTGACACGAGCTGCTCGAGCAGTTTCGACAGCACCGACAGGCTGGAAATCGGTCTGAACGACTTAATATCAGCGGTATCCAGGTTGGGCTTCTTGAGTCTAGGAGTGATATAGGCGGATTTGAAGATCTCCGGTACCGATCCAGATGACATCGAGCGATTGAAGAGTTCGAATAAGAATGGTGCGAGGATATAGGACGACTCCTTGAGAAGAGCGGTCAGCTTAGGGTCGCTCGCACACTGCTTGTCTGGAAGTGCTCGTATCTCTGCGGCCACTTCTTAGGAGACAAGAGCTGGAACGAGCTGAGAGAGCACTGAGTAAGTATTGGGCTGAACGTGGGCGAGTCGTGCTCTGCGACTGATGCGTGTGCCAAGGCATCTTTGCTGTGAGGATATTTTTTTATTTATAACTGACAACTTTTATAGCGCAGTACAGAAAGTACATGTATAGCGCATAAAGTATAGCGCATGACAGAAAGTAAAAATCAAGAGCACTTTACATCAACAAAGAAACAAACAATGTAAAAGAATAAACGATCCATGACACACGTGCTGGCAGCCGTATACAGGCACCAAACCGGGATCGGAGTTGTATTGTCAGTCTTCGGGCGGTTGCCGGTTGGTGTTGGCAAAGGACGACACCGGCTGCAGAACGAGTTGTTGAAATTGCTGTGGTTGAGACAGGCGACCATGTTGATTGTAAACACTTGCTCTTTTCGTCGCTGTACACACCGAGGCAGTTCGTCCGACGCGGCGTATGTACGACCGAGTGTACGTACAAGTACTACGTTGACGGCACGATCTCAGATCGAGGGGAGTGTCGCGCTGTAGCGAGCGCACACCGCCGCCCACCATTTCGTCCAGCCCAGAAAAAACTTTCCAAAAGTGTGTAATTGTTCGAAGAAACGGGCAGAAAGACGATTAGCGTTGATCAGGCGGCCACAGTTGTAACATTGAGACACCAACCCGGCGAAACCGCGACGAAACGACCGAAAAACAACCGTTTTGATGACAGGTACGCAGAATGCAGCCAAGTAGTCTCGGCGCATGCGCAGTTTATCCATGCAGACTGCAGAGACTGAGGCGAATGCAGATTCAAGTTCATTGATAGATCATAGATGCATTAAATGAAGAAGGCGAGAAGGAAAGGAATAACTGAGTTTCATATCGGCATAGAGTTGGGGATTTAAATTTATGGAGTTAATTAAAGATAAAAGCGATGTGTTGAGATCAAGGATCAGTACAGGCACAATAACAGATCCTTGAGGCACTCCATAATATAGACTGCGAGACAGAGAAATTTGGCCGAGATAGGACACTTGAAAAGACCGAGATTTGAGGTAAGATGTTTTAAAGAAGAATTTATTTATTTAACAATACATACATACATACATACATACATACTTACACACATACTCACATACATACATACATATTCACATCATGAATGTATATAATGCCAGAATGCCAAAATGTCATACTGCATACCTAGTATATTTGAGGTACACACACAACATTTAAACTTATACCTAACTTACTCTAAGTAACAAAGAACTAAAAAGAAAGAAAGATTATAGATGAATAAGTTCAATATAGTAACTGTATGTGACAAAAGGATCACCTAAGGAATGTGACAGATCCCGAAAGGTGGTAATCATAACAAACTGAATTAAAGCAAGTACAGCAAGTGAGGACATAAATTAGTACAACCTAATGGATTATTTCAATATTCATGAGTGATAGGCTAAATAGGGGCAAGTAATAGGTTAAACTAGTTGAAGACATAATATTATAGAAAAAAACTAGTAAACTATTTGCTTACTAAATTACACACTGGTCAACAAATTTTATGCAAGTTTTTGTTTCCTCTACAAATTTTGGTGAAACTAATAGATTTTGACTTGCTGAACACAAATATGTAATTAGAATTTCTGTATCTCGTAAGGTTTTTAAGAAATCGACAATTTAGCATTTAGTATTGTAACGTCTTCTGCAACATAATCCTACAGAAGGATCTAGGCAATAATGACAAGACATGAGAAAATTAGAAATGTTTTGCTGTAGACAATTGTTTGTAGTCACTGTCCTGTGCTTCACGTATCAGAGACCAACAGTAGTCTCCGAGCATAGACGGACTCCACTTTCCCAGGTAGCGTTTCTCGATGCTGGCAATAATAATAATAATAATAATTTCTATAATATTATGTCTTCTTCCTGGAGATCCATGCTATTCTCCATGTTAATTAATTCTCAATGAACTAAGATATAAACATCATCGTCATAACAACAGGCGGTCAGAAGTTTAACAGCCAAAAACTTGATCTCTGAAGTGCTTCTGGAGACTTTGTGAAATCTTTCACCATGTTCATCACTGACGGCGCCGAGATTGTCCGGGAAGAAGTCCAAGTGAGAATGAAGGAAGTGTATCTTCAGTGACATGTTGCATTTCATTGCATTGTAAGCTTGTAGCAGATTTCCAACTTGTTCAACATAGTTTGGCGCCTTGTAGTTGCCCAGAAAGTTAGCAGCAACATCCCTGAAGGCTGTCCAGGCAACATGCTCGGCACCCTGCAGAAGGCCCCCAAAGTGACTGTCCTTGAGCATCTCTCGAATCTGTGGACCAACAAGAACGCCTTCTTTTATGTTAGCATCACTGGTGCGTGCAAACCTCTGTCGTAAGTATGTAAAGGCTTCACTTTCTTTGTTCATTGCTTTGACAAAGTTTTTCATTAACCCAAGTTTGATGTGCAAAGGCGGGAGATAAATGTTCTTCGGATCAACGAGAGGATCATGTTTAACGTTCTTCTGTCCTGGAACCAAGTCCCTGCGAGGTGGCCAGATCTTTCTCACATAATGTGAATATCTAGCTCGGCTGTCCCACTCGCAAAGAAAGCAGCAGTACTTGATGTAGCCTAGCTGCAGACCAAGTAGAATTGCAACAACTTTCAAATGAGGATTGCTGGATGTCGATGGCTCAAACTCTAGGTCTTCCGTAGCTGAATCATCAACTATCTGCAGCATTTCATCTGTCTCTGCATGCTCGTCCTCGTCCTCCAGTGTCCAAAACTCGGGGGGTTTGGAACAGGAAGACTCTCGTCGTGTGGAACTGGTCTCATTGCCAAGGCAAGGTTAGGACACTCAATAGACTTCCTATTTTTGAAGAAAATCCTGTAACATTCACCATGCAGAAATAGCAATCCGTTACATGATTATTCTGCTCCCTCCATATCATTGGTATGGCGAATGGCATGGATGGACGCTTACATGCAAGCCAAGCTCGCAGACTGGTAGCACAAGATGAACAACATATATGAGGTGCCCATACTTTGTCCTGGTCGCCAATTTTGCATCCAAAGTATAACTCATATCCTTTCTTTATGATTGCTGTCATACTCCGCTTCTGTGATTTCAACGTAAACTCTCCACAGATGTAGCAGAACGTGTCACTGCTATTGCGACATCGACGCGACATTTCAGAAACTTTAATTAAATTAGTTAATATATTCAATTCACAGCCTTTAACTAAACAGTTATATCTCATCAAATAGAAAGACTGCAGCTGCTTCCTAGTGCTGCTTGGTATTTATATAGGACTGCGTAACCATAGCAACAATACATGCTAGGCATGTAGTCTTGAAGACAGGTTTGGGCGCGTCTGGGCATGTCTGGACATGCCTAATTATACTAATTTTAAAAATCCATGTAGTTAAGTGAGCCAGCAGTGCATATTACATCTGTTATGGCGGTCACATAAGATTCTTGCCTAACCTGAATACCCATAACTCAGATAACTCTCGAAAACCACGATTTTAAAATTCTTATAATTTTAAAATTTAAAATCAGCTTTTTCTAAAAAAAAACTTACGTGATAGGAAAATTTAAAAATTATTCCTGTAATCAGCATGACAAAATTTACCTGGAACACCAGAAATTGCGCAGGAAACAAAAACCTTGTTGACCACTGTTACAGATTGGCTTAGTAGAAGAAATGTTTTGAGATTGAACTTAAAATGCTAACTGGGAGAATAAAACGAGGAACAGTTCCAAACAACCATTTGAATCTATAATTGGCGTCGCCAAAATGGGGGCCGGTCCCTATTTTGGCAGTGGCAGGGAACCCAACCGTTGGATTTGAGCAAGACCGTCGAGAAAATTCGGGAAGGGTAGGTAGTATGATCGAGGAGAAAACATGAATTTGCGAATAACTTCTTGACGAGCCTTGTTTCCCCGCAATTCTACATATCCCCCCTATTTCGGAACCCTGACTACGCCACTGGACTATATTACTGCAATACTATTGCTATCCTACTCGATGCATAGCGTATAGTCCCCTAAAGCCGAATTCTTGCGTACTAGATGCTCCAGTGCTAAATACTATATTAAATCCTGAATAATTATTCATGTACTTTGTAATGTGTTCAAGTAGTCCTTTTAGGATGATTCACCACATAAATCATAACTTTCAATAAATAAATATAATATATATATATATATATATATATATATATATATATATATATATATATATATATATATATATATATATTAGGGTGTGACAAAAAGTACAAACTATATCCATTCAGTACTAAAAAGATGCTCTTTGATCTACTGATCAAGAAAAACCCTATTTCAATATATTATTTTTATGTCTAGGGGTCCCAACTTTGAAAAAACTGATTTATGAATAATATGTATATTGCTTATTTCATTGCAAAGCAATGGCTTCTTAACAATAACTGCATTAACATAGTTGCTGGGATATTATAAACTGTTTTGTTGAATCTATTGATAGTTTTTGATTAAATTTGGTAAACTTGGGTGTTTGCTATTGAAATAATACAGGCTTTTCTACAATATCCTTCATAAAGTGATCCACTTCTTGGCACGCTAGTGGGTTCTGCTTTCTTCTCATGCCCATTGCAACCATTGTATTTATGATTTCTAATGATGATCATTAAGTGGGGTTAGAGGTGAATTGTAGGTAAATTATGGCAAGCTTTAGAACAGTGGTTCTCAACCCTTGTTCCGCGCGCGGACCACAAGTGGTCCGCAAGACGGGGTCTAGTGGTCCGCGGCGAAGTCTGAAAAAACGTAAATAAAAATTAGACATATTAATTTTCCATGTGAAAAATCTGAAAAGTGAGACGATCAAAACAAGGTCATCAGCACAAAAAGGTTATCGGCACATTTCGTGTGTATTCTGTGCATTTTCTACGTGAAAAAGCATGACAAGCAAAAAATAACAAAAGGTCATCACCGCCTCTTTGGAGAAGATGACTGCTCAATTTAGCAGGTGGTCTGCGAGATATTTTTGAACTTCAAAAGAGGTCCGCGAGGCAAAGAGGATTGAGAACCACTGCTCTAGAACACGAAGTAAAAGTTGACATTCAGTATTTGGGTTTCCAAAGGAATTAGCCAAAATTCCCCAAAATGTGCTGCCAACGTGTGAAGATGTTCTAGGAGCGTGTTATTTTTAACAGCAAAAAGAGAGTCATAAGACTGTTGATGTTGTAAAAACTTTTGCATCTGAAGTGATTGAGATATATAATAAGGCCAGCATACCTACTATTGCATTTGTCAGCATAGTGAAAAAAGTGAAAAGGCTATTTGAGAAATGGAATGATCTGCAGAAAAAACTACCTGAAAACTGGATATTGAATAATTGATCCAGTTACATCAAGTAGGCTGCAATAACTAGAAGACAGAAAATTAAAATTAACAAAGGTTGAAGCCAAAACAAAAAGAGAAATGGGAGAAAGTAGTACTGCTTTAGAAGAGTTTGAAATGAATTACAATTCAGAAAACAGTCCAAATGACCTTTGCAGTGATGTCAGTTACACGGGCAACGATGGGGAGAGACAGAAGAGAGGAGGATAGTGACAATCAGTGCTGTTCTAGCAGTGGTCCACAGAATAGACATCAGTATCTAGCTGATGTCGGTGATGAGGACGAAAATATAAGAAAATTTGCTTATGCAAAATTTCACTAGTTCGGAGTAATCATCAACACAGTGGTAGAATTCGTTGTTTTGACAAGAACAATATTACAATCAACTTCACTTCAGACTCCTACTTCAACATTGATTGGGAACGGATGAAATTTGACATCCATCCACTCGTGCATGACATCACTTCAGGAACCATTGAAAATCATGCAGAAATAAGTATGCCATATTATCCATGTCATGCACAAGATGTGGAAAGACATATCAAGGATGTTTCTGTAGCCTTCCATAAAGCTTATGGACATAATTCAAATGAAGAAATCAAGATCAGAGTTGCCAACTATAGAAAGCAAATCACATTTACTGCACTAATAGTTAAACTGCAGCACTGTAGCATACGTATGATTTTGTTCTTATTCGGTCAGTTTTGTTCAATTTAGCAGATGATATGCTGCTTGACTCAGAGCATATAAGTTAGAATGGTGCAAAAGTATAAGTAAAATCCTTCCCGATCACTCATGGCTAACTTCAGGGCTCATAAGGCGGCGCTGATCTCCGTTACCAAGGCCCTCAGCCAGGCGACTGGTGCAAGTTACATGATACGGGGCCAGTGTTCTCAAGAAACGCGACTGTTTACTCCGCGGATTAATCCGCTACTCATTGCCATCGTCATCTGGAGAAAGAAGGCTGAATTGACCTTAGGGCTCCTGCCAGAGTTGAACCCGCGACCTTCTGCTCCATCGTCCAGTGTTGTTATCATTCTGCTAAATTCTTGCCCTGTCAACTTCCTACCCCTGCTAATTTCCCTATATTATATATATTTCCCTGCTATATTACACCATGGTGTAATGGTGCAATGGTGTAACTTGCTAATACTGTTAATGTCAGACTGGGTCGGAAAATGGCAATGCAATGCCATTTTCCGACCCAGTCTGCAAGTCAATTTGGCAAAATTGACTTGCATTCTTAACAAAGTTGCTAGAAATGGGTGATTCATATGAAATATCTGTTTTCGATAGCTTATTTACTTTAATATGGATCATCGATTTCCGTTTGTACAGGATGTGAACTCTAAAATGTTGTACTTTTGTCACACTAATATATATATATATATATATATATATATATATATATATATATATATATATATTCGGGCTAGATCAGCAGCATCCAATATATGCGAAATGCATTGATTTTAACATGATTTATATATCATTTCAAAGTTAATGTATTTTGCAGTGTAATGACGTCATCAACTTCCGATTACTTTAAATGCGTAGAGAGTTCATTTCTGAGTGTGAGAACCAAAGCTAACTTCAGTGCTGACGGCAGTCCTTAATTTAAAAGGTCTATGGTCCCATCATTGGTAACAAACATTGTAACTCTTCTACAAAAATATTATAAAAAATCGAACATAAACTGAGCTACATCATTCTAATCAGTCGATTCATCCAGATCAAAAGCATATTTATCCGCGCGTCTTTAGTTGGAACAGAGAATGTCGAATGAGCTATCACTTAAAATATCAACCCGCCGCCCAGCGGATGTGTCTGATAATGGAATACTCTTAATAGCCTTGTGTTTTTTCATCATCGTCAAATATTGCGTCTATTACTTCGAGAGTACATTCTTTTAGAATGTCTGCATCGCCGAAAGGTTTTTGCTCTTTATGATTCCACGGGACTCTCAATGACGCCTCCATTGCTCTTTCTTCATGCGTCATACTCAGTGATGCCAGTAAACTTGTTGAAAAAAGATTGTGTTCCAAAGAGATCACCAGAAGGAAACCAGATTTGCAAGCAGGTTTTAAAACCTCCAATCCTCCTCATGTTGTATAATTTGTAATTTATTTCAGCCCAAATGTAAATTAGATACAACATACTAGAGTTATTTTTGTCTTAATTAATTGAATAAATGAAAGCAATGTTGGAGAAAGTAGAGAAACAAACTAATGTAATGATACATTGCTTGACATTAAAAGTAATGTATACAGATGTTGATCAAATCATAGAAAAGTTGGACAAGCAATTCACAAAATTAAAATAATTATTCAATAAATGACAATAATT
This sequence comes from Metaphire vulgaris, assembly GCA_018105865.1. Taxonomy (NCBI): domain Eukaryota; kingdom Metazoa; phylum Annelida; class Clitellata; order Crassiclitellata; family Megascolecidae; genus Metaphire; species Metaphire vulgaris. The sequence continues at coordinate 14,525,005 of CM030845.1, read as the reverse complement.
AATTATAGCACTATGCAACCTTTGCGTACATCAAGCAACAGCACATTTAATATGTGACTTGAGAGTTAATGTAGAAACTAGTCAGCAAGTCAAAAATCTATGTCAACATCTTCGAGATCATGTGATTGAATAGACAGAGTGGATCTGTCTTGCGTTGTTTCAATAAATTGGCATATCTCCGCCACAAACGTCCTCTACGGACATCTTCAACCAGGTGTTTACTTGGGTTAAACTTATAGCAAGCTTCATGTTTGGCAACTGCCTGTTTGGCCAGTATTCGATTGAAAACCGTTTCACATAGTTTCACATTGTTAGCTTGTTTTGTTTTACCTTCGAAAAAACTATCGGCACAAGTGAAGGAGAGAGGCAATGTCATTTTTTTCTGTGTCGTGTCCTTCGTCCGGCAGGATTTGATCTGAAATGAGAAAATGTCCGGCTTTTTGCTCTCATCATAATATATTGACTTGGATTTCTGTCTAATTGGCCGTGCAATTGTGCACATGTCATCCCACGCCCCATCCCACGATAACATAGAGAAAGCGATTGGCTCTGAAAGAGAAATTCTTCTCACCTGCAGAAATGTCTTGCATGTTGTTTGACGTGTACGTTGCTGGTAATCAGGGACGGTTCCACGTTGGGGATGACTGGGAGTGCGCATCCCCCACTGGCCCACCAAAACGGCGTCTTCAATACGTCAAGGCTAATCTAAACTGGTTAGCCTTGACGTATATCCACAAACCAACGTGGGTCTGGGGAAAAGTAATGGCAACCACCCACGTCGCTGATTGCCTAGACCGGAGATAAGCGCCGGAACCCAACGCTCGGACTCGAGTACGGGACCTACCATGACCTTTACCTATATCCAAAAAGATATGGATATTTCCATAGATAATGCAATCGATAAAGTCGCTAAAACTCGACTATGCACTATGACTTTGTACAACCAGACTAAAATGGCTTTTATGCAATCTTTTATCAATTCTGAACATTATAGTCTATAAATCAAATTTACAGATTTTTGTCTAAAACGTTTACTTATTAAGTTATGAATGATTCCTTTGGCAATTGGCGAGATCTTCATAGAAATTTATTGCACCCCCACCAACTTCCTAGAATTCATTGCATCCTCTCACCAAGAGTTCTTGGTACTTCCACTGCTGACAACAACGATAAGCTGTTATGCAGAATTGTGTATTCACGGGAACAGCAAACTGCATATCACAATACATTCCATTAACGCATGTGCGATTTCTTTCTGACTTTGTGGTTCTTCACAGTCTTCAAGCCATTAAAATGTGCCTTTACGGTCCATTTCCCTTGTCCGGCTTTGTCCTTCTTTATGGCCTCTGGTCAAGTGTTTATTCTTGGCCTTCTATGGGGAATTCTCCCCAAGTTTCAAAATTTCTCCCAAGTTTTTTATATGTTGGCTGGGGGATGGAAACCCCCCCCCCAAAGTGTGAAGATTCAGACCTTGTCCCCAAACATTTAAAAATCCCCTCAATGTTAAGGTGGTTAGAATAAACACTGCCTCTGGTGTCCTCTTTTGGACATGAAGATATCTGGCAACCCAAATGACGCATACCCGACATCGCAGCAAATTTAATTAATAATTACAAAGACAAAATTAAAAAGAACAAAAATAAAAAGCTTCCGACGAGGTCGCTGAGACTGAGGAACGGAAGTCAACGACTACGTCACGACAACGAGTAAAAGTAGATCGAACATATAATTTCATATTAAAAATTTAGACAGTCAGTGGACAGAAGTCATTTCTAAAAAGAACTTAATTTAGCTATTTTATTTTCAGACTGAGTTATAAAAATATTAGTTTATAAGTAATAGATACAAATAAGTGAGTTAAAAAGATATTTAATAAATAGTAGAAAAGAAGCTAGTTGTTGTTTCATCGTTTCAGTCAATTCCTGCACAGTACGGCGGGTCATTTCCGACCCACTGGCGTGCCGTATCTGGCTCGCGGCCGCCTGTTGAATACCCCTGCTTTGTAACACGCCACTCTCATCTTGATTTAAATCACACAATTTAAATCACAAAGTCTGCTAGTTTCCTTTTCCACCTTTCTCATTTAACACATTTAATTGAGCTTGAATCACCATATTCATCAACCTCTGCATGCATGTCATATAATCGTCTTGCTCTTAGCCCATCTGGGACAGAATTGCGGTTGGCCAGTGGTGAAACACTTGGATTCGTCGCTCTTGTTGTGAAAACACTTTGCTCGACCGACAAAGTCTTTCTACCTGCTCAATTTTTCTAATTCTCCGCTTACTTTACAAGTCATTGTATGTCTCATAATGGCGCCTAAAACTGTCTTCTTTATTTATGCTGATCGATTCGCGGCAGATCAAACACGTTAATACACTGTTAAACGGGTCGCGGGTTATGCAGTTATGTGCACTCCTGGCAATCGCCACTTCAATAGTCCACTCCTAACTTCCTAAGCAGACTGCTGTAACTCCCTCTACTACCTTCTCAAAGCTTCCATCAATAAATTAAAAATGCACTGGCTCGCGCTGTTATTAAGTCATCAAAGTTCTCTCATATTTCACTCATTCTAGAATCATTGCACCTCAGCCTCCTCGTTTCTCACGATCATCATTTCATGAAACTCTTTCACTCATCCAAAAAAACTTGAACCGTGCCTTTTCATACGCCGAACCTGAGCTTTGGAAGTTTGGAACGCGATCCTAGCTCTTCTCCGCAGCCTGTAGACACTCAGACAATTAAATCTGGATACTCATTTTCCATAATTCCTGTCTTCAGATCTAAGCTTAAATCGTTACCTCTTCTGCAATAATTTCCTCCATACCTTCTAGCCTCACTGCCCCTCGGATATATTGACTAAACATAATAATCATTCTCATTTCCCATGGCCTTATAATTAGCACTAAGCAGAAACCTTTGTACTAATCCCAAAGCGCTATAGAAATCCTCGAGATTTTACTAAATTACTTATGTAGGTTTACTTCAGCCACCTCCTGGCGGTAGTATTGCATTTCATAAGAAAATTAAGCAACAAGCTGTGGATGATGTGTGTATGATGTTAAAATGTCAAATTTATTTGGCACCTTGTTGCAATTCTATTGAATAAATTTACTTGGTGAAACATAGATAATGAACTACATAAAAATATCTTCAAAACGAATGATAAACGGGACCTAACCTGTGATAAATTTTCAGCAATGGACTGATTATAAGCTATCTTGGAACGAAAGCGATTATGGAGGTGTCGCCAGTATTCGTCTACCATCGTCCAGAATTTGGCATCCAGACATCCTTTTATACAACAGGTTTGTTCCACAAAAGGTGCAGTTTGTCATTCGCGGCCAATATAATGCGTCCTATTTATCTCTCACTTTTCGGATGTGATAGATTTAAGTAATTTTCAGTTATATCTGGCATTCTAGACGTTTTGAAGTAGATCTTTGACAAATCGACTTTTATTGGATTCTCCTGGCACTCGGATTTTCTTACCCTGTTTTTCCTAAAATCATGAATGTCTTATTCAGGTGCTCTGTCCAAAGACAGGTTCCATACTCCAGTGTCGCCACTCCTCTTTATCTTGAGCTTTTATCTTCAGGGCTGAATACTTGTTTTTTACCGTAGTGTCGAACATCCACTCCAGCATCGATGTTCTTGGTCGCCCTTTCTGTGCTTTCCCATTCATCTTTCCTTCTAGTACTTCTCTTAGTAGGTTTGATTCTTCTCTCAGAACATGACCTATCCACTTCTTTTGTCTTGTACGAATAGTGTTAATTAGGCTTTTCTTTTCTTCTACCCTCTCCAAGACTTCTTCGTTTGTTATTTTTTCCGTCCAGCTAATTTTTTCCGTTCTTCGCCAGATCCACATTTCGAATGCCTCTAATCTCTTTATGTCTTCCTTTCTGAGCGTCCAATTTTCTGATGTCACTGGCCAGATCAGTGTTTTGACCAATCGTTTTTCAGATTTCGGTTAAAATTTCTTCTCAGTAGTTCTCTTCTGTTCGTAAAGGTTTCTTTTCCCGTGGCAATTCTTCTCCTTATTTCTTTATGACACTTTGCGTTTTCATCAAGCAGGCTTCCAAGACAGCAGAATTCCTCTACCTGTTCTATTTCCACTCCATCAATGATTATTTTCATTTCTCCACCGTGTTTGCTGATTTTCATTGCCTTTGTCTTCTTTAAATTGATTTTCATTCCGTAACCCCTTCATGTTGCATTAAGAGAGTCCATCAACCTCTGCAATCCATGGTTGGTGTTTGCCATAATTGCCTGGTCATCAGCAAATCTTATGTCCCTTATTCTTTTTCCACCCACCACTACTCCAACTTCTATGTTCTCAAATGCTTCTCTTATGAGTTCTTCTGTGTAGATATTGAATAGCAACGGTGAGAGAGGGCATCCCCTCTCACCCCTTCCCAGAGTTCCTGGTTCAGAGTCTTTTCCATCAACACGGATATACACTGATTGGTTTATATACAGGTTTCCGATGAGTTTTCTGTCTCTGTAGTCTATTCCAACGTTCCCTCTAAGCTGCGCGCTGCGCAATTGCGCAATAATTTTAGGGCCAGCGCGCAGAAGATTTTGAGTAGCGCGCAGTGATTTTTGAGTGGCATTTATAGGATAATACATTAGTCAAAGCTGAAACATTATAACAAAAATTTGACTTCAAGCACAATCACAGAACATGCAGTAATAGTCGTGGCGAAAATGAGTTTCGTTACATGGCCAAATGATAGTTCGTAGTCTAACCAAAATCAAGCGCTAAAAAAAATTTCGTGAATGGTGCCAAAGCCTTCTGACCTTGGCTTCTGATGGCGCATCCAACTTCCATTACGATATTGTGTAGCTCACATTTAAATAGCGTACACAGAAAAGTCCACGTTGTTGCTAAATATTCGTAAAATTTCTCAAATATTTTAGTCGAATAATAATCGTCGTAATGTCTAAACGGCATCGGTATGCGACAACTGGGTACCATCGATTGGACCACAGACAACTGGGCCCGGCAACTGGGTAACGGGTAGAGGTGGGTCGATTAATCGAAATCGTAATCGAAATCGCGAATTTTGGAAAAACCGAAATCGAAATCGACATGATTATTAAATAAATCGAAATAATCGATAATCGTCAAAAAATAATCGAAATCGCGATTGATTTTCGATTATTCCCGTAAGTTATATTATACAATATTTCCGATTCAAAGAAAGATCAATTTACCGTTGATTATCAGATTTTCATTGAAAATGGATTCAACTGCGTATAAAGACAGGCGCCATCTTTCTGGGTTTGACAGCAGCTTTCGATGCGGCGTGGCATGCGGGTTTAATGTACAAACTCTCGCTCAAGTACAACCTGGTTCTGTCAATGGAATTACTCATCTCTGACAGACGGTTCTTAGTTCACTTTGGAGAAGATGTCAGCTCCTGGAGACGTCAGCGAAGCGGTCTAACACAGTGTTCAGTTCTAGCACCTATGTTATTCAATTTGTAGGCTTATATGCGACTTACCGGATACAATAGGTAGGAAGTTTGGATACGCTGACGATATCGGTCTTGTCACCCAGGCTCGATCCTTTGGAGATTGAAGACCAGGGTTAACTGAGAATTGGGGTGGGGTTCGGGAAAATCTGGGGTGTGTTTGTTTCTAGGATTGTAGGATTGTGAATTTGGGGGTGTCTGGAAAATCTGGGGTGTGAAATTTGGAAGTCTCTACCGAAAAAGGCTGACAAGCAAAAAACCTTATATATAGAGACTCACAAAAAGTCTGACAAGCAAAAAAAGTCATGAGGATAAAAGTTGTGGGGTGTATTTCTCCATTTGGGGGCAGGCCCCTTCAGAGGCTGAAGGAGGCCCAGGCCAGTTGGAATTATCTTCCCAACAATTAAAATTTTGACAAGCGAAAAAAGTAATCACCAATTTTGCAGAATACCTTCCTAGCTTTTCCCAAAATCTCAAAATTGTCGACAAGCAAAAATGTCATCACCAAATTGTGAGGCCCCTTCTAGTAGTCGCTATCTAGCTTTATAGCTCTCCCAGAATTCTAGACAAAGAAACAAAGGAGGGCCCCTAAATGATGGAGGCCCGGGAGAATGGCCCTCCTGGCCCCCTCTGAATGGGCCTGTTTGAGGGTGTTCAGGGCTAATCAATATGCATTCTGTATGCATACCATTGTCACATTCAAATTCAGGAGGTGTCGACCTCAAATTGGGGTATTGGGGGTGTTAGGGGTGTAGAAATATCCCTGTTGAAGACCAACTGAACATCGATACACAGAGATTGCTGAATACTGTAAAATATGGCGGAAAGCCAGTTTCTAAAGGTACTGTGAAATAATCGAAATCGAAATCGCGATTATATAAAAACCGTAATCGTAATCGAAATCGTAATCGTGAAAAATAATCGAAAATAATCGTAATCGTAATCGGAAAAAATAATCGTAATCGACCCAGCTCTAGTAACGGGACATCTGGGCCCTAGACATCTCGGCCCAGCACCATCGAACTGGACTTAGGCCAAATAATAACTGAGGGTTTGTTGTATAACTTCGGGCGGTCTTTTTTAAACCTTGTCATCGGCTACAAATTGAGTACAAATTCTTAATGGAAAGTGCTATTTCTTTGATCGTAAATGCAACGTATAGTTACTACCGACTTATATGGACTTAAGAAAAAACTGAGACTTCGCTGTATCCCTGTAGTAGTGAATAACTGCTGGAAGTCTTCTTCAACCTCTGTCATCTGCTACAAATTGAGTAGGCCTACTATTCTTTGTACGCGCAGGCATTTATGATGCTACGCTCATTATCATGTTTTTGTTTTCGAATTACACGCCTATCAGGATGCATATATATATATATATATATATATATATATATATATATATATATATATATATATATATATATTTGGCCCTCAGTACTTCATTCCCGAAGGTCTTATGAAAAAAAAAGTGTCCGGAGACATTAAGAAATTGTGTGGCTACTCTCGTTAGGTCTGGAATATATATATATATATATATATATATATATATATATATATATATATATATATATATATATATATTATAGAATATATGCATATATATATATATATAGAATATATGCATCAACACCATTCATCAACACCATTCTCTCTTCCCTATTGTACGGGGCCGAGATGTCCCGTTACCCAGAGGTCCCGTTATGCAGATGTTTATTGCCGGGCCTAGTTGTCCGGGGCCCAATCGGCGGTACCCATTTATCCTGCCCCGAAACGCAATAGCGAAGCGGAGTCTGGAACATCTGCAGCTTCAAAAAGAAATGTATAAAAAATTTAAGACTGAATGGCTAAACGAACACGTTAACACGGAACTACCTGACTGTCTCGGAACGTTTTAAGCTCATCCTCACGTATAGTGTAACCGATGAATTTGTTTTTGCAAAATATGGCAGCAAGCTGTTGCCTTTACGTTAAATTTCGATGACAAACATCATTTGATGTCTTGTCAATAAGACTTTTAGGCCTACTTATAACGACTTATAACGAGTTGCTCAGACCAACTAAAATTTTGCACAGCACCCAAAAAAATTAGAGGGAACGTTGGTCTATTCCCATTCTTCTGAGTGCCCTCATGAGTTTTATCCAGTCCACTCGATCAAATGCCTTTTCATAGTCCACAAAGCAGATGTAGATTTTAAGGCCCCTTTCTATTCTTCTTTCTCCCAGCGCCCTAAGAATTCCTATTGCATCTCTGGTACCTTTGCCTTTCCTGAATCCGTACTGTTCTTCACTGATCCCCTTCACTGCTTCTGCTTTTGCTTCTACTCGTTTTGTAATGATCTTCAAAACTATCTTCGATGCATGACAAAGTAGGCTTATTGTTCTAAAGTCTTCACATTCAGTTGCATTCTGTTTCTTTTGTATTGGCACCATTACTGTTTGGAGGAAGTCTTCTGACCACTCCCCAGTCCGATATATTTCTTGGCATAGCCTCACTAATTCTCTTGTTGCCCCTTCGCCCAGGTTCTTGAGCATTTCTGCAGGTATATTGTCAATTCCTTCAGCTTTGTTGTTCTTTAGGTCTCTGATTGCTGCAATTACTTCTTCTTCCAAGATTTTTGGTCCAATATCATCCACTGCAATCTCTGCTTCATCTCCATCAAGTGTCTGTGGTTTCTCTTGTGCACAGTACAGATCTTCTATGTATTCTTTCCATCTTGTTCTTACTTTGTTGGTTTCGGTTATGAGAATACCATTCTTGTCTTTCACTGCTGTAGTTACCCTTCCTCTTTTCTTGTTGTCAAGTGATTTTACCTTTGCACACACTTTGTCATATTTTCCCTGACGTTGCTGTTCTTCCAGTTCTCCACATTGCTCTGCCCACCACTTTTCTTTGGCTTTGTCAGTTTCTCGTCGGAGTTCGTTGTTTAGCCTTTTATACTCCTTTATTGCGTCTTCTGTATTCTGCTTTTTCCACTTTCTTCTTTCATCCATCTTTGCTATCATCTCTGTTGTGACCCATGGTTTCCTGGCATGGTTAATGCTTTTGTATCCTAGTTCCTTCTTTGCATTCATGAATATTGCATCTTTCAATGCATTCCTGTTTTCATTGGTTGTACCATGTTGCAAGTTTGTTTTTAGATGTTCCTCTACACTATCCGCAAATATCTGTTTCTTCTGCTTTAATTGCTCCAAGTCACAACGTGGGTGTATTTCGTTTTTACATTTTATGAATTGAAGCTTGATGGTTGCTTTCATTGCCACCAGGTTGTGGTCTGTGTCCGCGTCTGCTCCTGGATATGAATGGGAGTTCTTCATACTGTTTCGGTATCTTTTTCTTACCATGATGTAGTCTAACTGGTATCGCTTCCCATTTCCAGGTGTTCTCCATGTGTACCTTCTTCTTTTGTTGTGTTTGAACCATGTGTTTGTCACTACAAGCTTCTGTCTGTTGCAGAATTCTATAAGGTTTGTTCCTCTTTCATTTTGAATGCCAAGACCAAAGTTTCAAACACTTTTCCCTTGCCTTCCTTCTCCCACTAATGAGTTCCAATCTCCCATCGTTATCACTGTATATCAGGTTATCATGAATGTATCTCATAAAAATAAATTTAGTAACCGGCTTCTGCTTCTTACTTGTAAAAACGACTTTAATTGAACAATGCTTCTAGTTTCGTCTCTTGTTTTTTAGGTGCTATATTTTTCTTTGTCCATTTCCATGGTTTGGTTGCATTTCATCACGAGATATATGATCACTCGGCAGTTAATCACCGACATTTAATTCCGTAGATGACATGACAGTTATTCATATGGACATTTGATGGTCTGGTGATTTGTCATAACGTTAACATATAACAGACTGCAAATAATAATAGCAATAATTATCATTATTATGCAATTCTGAAGCACCATATCTAATACTCAATGGTATCAATCGATGGTAAAATATGTTTCATTTTCTCTCCAAGTTGCAGCTAGGAGTTATTCTTTTCTTGGAAATCACCATGCAGTATGCTTTATGTTAGTCTAGAAACCGTTTTAATCGCTTTTCCCAGGTACCTTTGAAACAGTTTCGGCGGTGCGTAATATCGTCTGCAAAGCTTGAATTATTAATGCTATAACCAGTGGTAATTTCCAAAGCACAGTTCAACAGCACGAAAATCAGCAGGTGAAACAGTTCAAATACATAGGTGCGCAAATCGCAAGTGATGGAAGATGCGACGAAGAAATCAGAAAAAGAATTGGTCTGTTGTCAGATCTGCGTATTTGTTATTTACTTATTTTTGCGAACTGCTGCTGCCTCAGCAGCCGCACCTGCCAACAAAGACGTGATGGGTAGGTGGGTGGCAGCGACTGTGTCTGCCACGGTTACATCCCAAATCAGGCTACGGCCGGCGTGCCACGGGATCAGGGTGAGGCCGTCCGGTCTTCTACCGTCAGAACGCGAGAGATCGGGTGGTTCTTTGACAGATGGAATGCCCGCTCGAAGTAGCGCCCGATAGACCACGTCATTGATGGTTGTGTGATGTGGAACGCGACCTAGGCCCAGTGAGCAAGACAGACCATGAGAACCGACTTCCAACACCTGTTCCCCATACGGGCAGATGTGCGCGGTTCACAGATGTTGGCACCGAGGCATTATATATATATATATATATATATATATATATATATATATATATATATATATATATATATATATATTTATATCTTAATGCATCTTTCTCTTAGCATTCATAAAATGTACATTGCATTTATACCAGATGTGTCCAAACTTTACCCTGTATTTTCACATGAGCAGTTTTACAAGATTTTGAGGACCAGATTACCGACAATACAAAATTATTTATTATAGCATAATTAATTAATTAGGCCACTGAATCAGTCATCCCTGAAAATTTGCAACCGTGCCTTCTCATACGCCTCACCTGAACTTTGGAACTCGATCCCAGCTTCCCTCCGCAGACTTGGACACTTTCAAACAATCAAACCTGAATCCTCATTTCCTATAATTCCTGCATTATCTCCACAAGTCTTCAGGTCAGGCTTAAATTCTTTATTTTTCTAAAATCATATCCTCCATAGCTGTAACAACCTAGCCTCACTGCCCTTTGGATGTTGACTATTGCCTGGCTGATAATATACCTTCCCCATAGCTATTTTAAGAGAGGCTGAGCGCCTAAGAATAAGCAGCTATTGCGCGCTACTGCCAAGGCGCTATAGAAATCCACGATATTTTACTTTACTTTACCTTACTTACTTAGGCTGCGATGGCACAAATATTAACAGACTGCAAAGCTGGAGTAATCCATCAGATTGAACTGTCACTTGCAAGATATGCTGATTTGTTTTGTGGATTCGTCATAGCAAATTACACAATTGCATGATGCAACATTCAGTCAATTGGTTTATATGTATGCTGCATGCAAACGAATTAATTGCCTTTGAGAAATCTGTTTAAAACTTTGGTTGGATGGATCTACATACAATACTGCGACAATTTCTTTTCGCAGTGCTGCAATTCACTACTCAATGAGGCCAGAGAAACTCGAGGGTCTCTGGGCCCTCGAGTGTAGAAATTAATTGTTCATTTGTAAACTATAACATGTGACCACGATATGCCAGAGTTGAGTGAAGACGTATTAGATTAAGGTATTGCCAAGCTAGAAATTGTCTCACTCACTTTGGATTACAAGAATCACACACACAAGGAGTGGAGCTTTACATCTAGTTTTAAACTAGTAGCAGATGCTTCAACGGCAGTTTATGGCTTTGAAGCAAGAGACGGGTTTATTCACGCCCGAGTCAATTCTCGAAATCGAATGCCCCTATTTGAGTAAAAAAAGATTTTTTTGAAAACTTCTTGTAATAAACACTGAGTGAGCATAATGCCGATTGTCTATTAATCATTCATTGATGGTATACAAATTTTTGTAAGTTTCAAGTAATGTGCAAACTTTCCCAATTAAAAATGGGGTCACTTCCATAATTTTCCAAAATAGTTTTTTTTTATTTTCTTTCAAATCAGGTGGGAATGCAAATATTTCCTCAGTACCGTTAAAAAATGTTTTCGACCCGCCCTACTGAACAAGACAAATAAGATCATGGTATTTAACGGTAACTCAGCACTGCAGAAGAACAAATAAAAAGAGTAAAAAAATAGGGCAAGTAAAAGAATTTCTATATCTGCGACATATGCTCAATAAAGAGACATTGAGGCATTTCGAACTGCGACGTGTTCGTCATCCTCGCGTGATGCTGACATGGAAAAGATTGACTGCAATGAAATCGCAGTGATTCTCGTCCATCTGAATGTAAACTGACAAACTTCACAACACACTTAATAAATACAAACTACCAGTGATGGGCAACTAACTAAAAAACATTAGTTCAACTACAACTAAGTTTAATCTAAAATAAGTAGTTAAACTTTTTATTGCAAACTAACTTTCTAAAATAGTTAACTAAACTAAAAAATATAGTTAAACTTTTCGCAACTAATTTTACAACTATTTCCGAGGTATCAGGAAATTATAAACGATGCTTGCAACATGAATTCATTAATCATTGTCTATTTAATAGTTAAGTCTGCTCATCACTGGTAGTCTGCAGGAAGACAAGAATGTGAAGTCTGTTTGAAAGAAATGACCCAGAAAGGAATGTATGAAAAATGCACTGTTATTGAGAATTCGGGACAAGTTCTAACAAGTTTTAGTTAAACTATTTAGTTATTAACAAAACATTTCAGTTATACCAGCAGTTTAACTAAACTATTTATATTTAATTTAACTATGAGATAACTTTAAAAAGTTAGTTAAACTTTTAGTTGGTAACTAATTAGTTAACTAGTTGCCCATCACTGCAAACTACATTCTTTTTATTGAGCTTATGTCGCATTATCACACAGAAACACTTGCACTTTACTGCTTTAATTACTTTAAACTTTTAAGTGCACATTTGAGCTCATTTGAGTGCAAAAAATTGCATTTTGTTGTGTCCACTGTCCACAGCTGAGCTTCTGTCATAATAGACTGAACGTCTTTCTACATTCTTCTGTCAGCAAGATGGGCTGCGCTTCTACAGCAATGTCACTGGTCTTTTTGAGGCCATGACAATCACTTTTAACCCGAGTAAATGGCACCTATTCATAGCTAGTAAATCGCTCAAAACCGTTCTACTTCATAATGGAAACAAGTACCCGTCTCTTCCTATGGCTCACCCTGTGCACCTCAAAGAGGGCTACACCATTCTCAAGATGCTGCTGAGTGCCTTGAAGTATGACAACGATGGATGGAACAGCCGGGACACCGAGACCGGGACACCGATACCCACTATTTATAAAAGGGTTTGGCCACTGCAAACCGAGTACACCATAGGCAAGAACATCAAATGGCAGTGGCTGATAGACATTCGAAAGTTGCTCATACCATCACTCCACATCAAGTTAGGGTCATTAAACAATTTGTCAAGGCTCATCGGCAGCTTTCAAATACCTCCAATGATCTTTTTCCACAGCTGTCGGAGGCATCAGTGAAAGCTGTCATCCTCGTTGGACCACAGATAAAGAAGATCATAGAGTGTATACCGAAGATAATATACCGTGTGACTAATTCACCAAGAAGCTGAATAGGGCGGAGAAAGGCGCCTGGAACAGTTTAATTGTGGTGGTGCATGGCTTTCTTGGCAATCACAAAGCTGAAAACAATGAGAAAATGGTCAAAGTCTCTCATAAAAATACCATGCCAAACTGTGATGCAGGATAAGTTTGTTGATTGAGAGTACACATGAGAGGAAGATGGAGTAGATAGAGGATGTTGTGGGATTATCAGATTTCGTAGGGAGGATGGTTTTGATGCATGAAGTCATCGATATTATTTTATATTTAATGTTTCTGCTATTTTCAAAAAGTGTAGAGATTTGAGTATTGGTGTAATGTGGCAGAATATAGGTGATTTGGTAATTGCACGAGCTAAAGCATTTTTAATCCATTGGAGTTCACATATGGAAGCTTCTGAAAGATTGTAAAACAGTGAGTTGCAGTAACAAGTTGCAGTAATTGAAGTGACAATAGTGGAAGCAATTTTTATGTAAAGAAACTAAGGCGGCATAGATCTCGCCTAACAGGATTCCGATAGTTGGTTTATGTGAGTTTCAAAATTTAAGGAGTCAGAAATAAATCCAAGATTTGTGCAGAATGTCTTGTGTATGTGTATATTCTTGATGCCCCCATCCTGACAAATTCATGGAAAACATGGGAGCCTACTCTGAGTAGCAAGGCGAGCGCTTTCATCAGTACAAGCTGGACTTAGGACGTCGTTACTGTTTAACGAATGGGGATCTAGCTATGTTTGGAGTATTGTTTGATAAAGCGATTTGCAGTACAGCCGCAAATCTCGAAAAGCAACTCGTTTCTGAATGCTAATAAGTAGTTTTGGCTTTTGCTGCTTATTCGCCTAAATTGTTTAATGTTTATGTTTCTGCTAGAGGAAAAAAATGCGAAAAAGCGCCTGTTTCATTAGTATAAATAAACTTGTTAAGGTTATTGTCATGAAAGCAACTATAATTATGAACATAACCGTTTTTGCAGATCCTGTATGCATAAGCAGGGGAAATATAACATTTAGATGCCAATAACAAAAATCGTGTTACATAGTGTTAATTGTCAAATTATTGAAAATTCTGAAATCTATCTCCGAAATTAGCAATCAACTTCTGTATGAAATAGACAATCACGGAAACATCAATCAAAAGTCATTTTATACTACCAAAGCATCACATTCAGCTTCTATTTCGGCAAGGAATGCTTTGAAAAGTCTATACCGGAGTGATGAGGTCGATCGAACAAAGTTGACTAGTTTCCTCACGACAGAGAGCTAATTCCTCTGTTAACTGAGCACGCTGCACAGACTGATGTATGTTGCAATGAATGGCAGTAAGATTTGGAAATTTTGGAGTATTGTCTGTCAGCCTCTTTGCTAGACCATTCAATTACCGATCATTGTCACTGCACCATCCGTTGTTAGGAGACCATATTTTCCTAACTGATCTGACGTTGAACTAAAGAAATCAGTTATTTTGTCGTAAACATCTGGGATTTCAAGTGACAGGTGAAGGCTAGCTAGGTAACCAAAATCAGAAGCAGATTGGGTCTGGAAATGACAAATAGACCTAATGGGGAAACTACAGAAAATCTGGAAAAATAAAAACATAAGTATCCAAGTTAAAGTACAACTGATGCATGATTTTGTTTGGCCGATTGCCACTTACGGATTCGAGGCATGGACGCTGAAGAAGGATGACAGAGAGAAGAATGAAAGCTTTTGAAATTAAATGCCTTCGAAAAATATTAGTACCTTGAAAGAAAACTAATCCATGAAGCAAAGCGAAAGAAAGAAAAATTGAAATATTTCGGACAGAGAAACATCATATAAAAAAACTCCATAAAAGTCTTTCTTCACAGAAGGACAAAAACAGAGGAAGACCAAGAACGACCTGGATGGCAGTACCAGTAGCAAGTCGAGCAGCACAAGACGTGGAGGCAGTTAAACCCATGTCACCGCCAGTGATATATTACTGAACTGAAATAGAAAGCTATGCCTGACTGTTGTTTAGGCAGAGCGTACCGTTTGTACTTCTACCGTCTTTCGGTTTATTCTTACAAACATTATCATTCATCTCAACTCTCGAGTGTCTAAATAGAAAAGTATGAGCTTATCTAGACAGTTTGCTGGTAGAAAAAGGGAGAGTGACACTGTATTTGGCAGTTTTTTTAATGAAACAGGCTCACAAAATTCTTGAGATTCATGAAGCTCAACAGCAGCATTGCGTATTTAATAATTTCCAGTTGATTGCAGACTTGCAGTCATTGCACTCATATTTTGTAAATTGTTCCTGTCTGAGTGTCTGACAGTGACACCTTAGGTATTACACTAAATGTTTCTGTGCATGCAATGGCAAGTGGCAGTCGTTCGTATTCGTTATATATTTTGCACTGTATATACTGCACTGCTGTGCATTCAGCATACTAGCCCAGTGACTGACTGTTACTGCTGTTAAATTAAATAAATTAAATTTGATGCCTGGAAGGTATTATATATAAAAAAACTGTAATTAAAAGTAAAAGTAAAAGTGAAAGTAATTTTATTTTGGAAAAGTACAAGTAAAATTAACAATTATTTACAAAGTAAAATTAGAACTGAAATATAAATTAAATGACATTAAAAACTGTAATTGAAAGTGGAAGTCAAATAAGGAAGCCAAAACTAAATTAAAAGTAAAAGTTGTAATTATTTTTCCAAGTAAAATATCACTGGTCACCGCCCAGCGCCGGTGTGGCGGAGTGGAAGGATGATGACGATGCTGACGATGATGACTGCAATAAAGTGAAAGATGAGAGGCACGGTCTATGTGATGTTTTGAAAATTTTTTAAAAGGTTGTTTTTAAACAAGATTCTTTCTTGTTAATAGTGCTGATGAAGACATCGATAGCAAGTTTCCGACTAATATCGTTGTTTACTCGAACGGGACTGTCAATTGGGTACCATTAGGACTGTTTATTTCGTCATGTGCAATAAATATCAAATGGTTTCCATTCGATGATCAGCGCTGCTCTATGAAATTCGGTTCATGGACCTATGATGGAACCAAGATTAATCTCACGACCAAAGACGATAAAATTGAAATCTATGGCTATCAAAGTAGCGGAGAATGGGACCTCATAAGTAAGAAATCGATGCTTTTGTTCAAATACTTCTCCCCTTATCATCATCATCATCATCATCATCATCATCATCATCATCATCATCATCATCATCATCATCATCATCATCATCATCATCATCATCATCATCATTATCATCATCATCATCATCATCATCATCGTCATCGTCATCGTCATCACCTTCATCATCGTCTTCGTTATCACCTTCATCATCGTCTTCGTTATCGTCGCCATCGTCAACGCCACCGTCATCAAACAATCAATCAATCAATCAATCAATCAATCAATCAATCAATCAATCAATCAATCAATCAATCAGACAGTCAGTCAGTCAGTCAGTCAGTCAATCAATCAATCAATCAATAAATCAATCAGATGCTACTTCATTTATATGAAATTTCGTATAATATCGAGTTAAGCCAATCGACTGGCTTTTGGACTGACACAATCGACTGACACTGTCGTAATTTGCAAGAAAGTTCACGTCTGTCAAAATAGCACGTGGCTTGGGATGGCACCAAAACGAAACAATTTTCAAGACGTTCATTCACATTTTATGTTATCACGAAAAAAGTACCTGCATATTTCTATAGGCATTGCGGCATTGATTGGTTGGGGCGGAGCTACATCTCGGGTCAGGACTTTCTGTATCTGTCTAATATTTCGTTTAAAAAATGCTTGAATGTGACGTCAACGCTTAAATTTCGACGAATGTGCACAACAGCCTATCGAGGTCTCACGGAAGTAGTTTTCTCTTTAAACTGTCAATCGATTAAAAATGCCTTAGCTCGTGCAGTAACTAAATCGTCTCAATTCTGCCACATTACAGTGTACACCATTACTCAAATCTCTACACTGGCTTAAAATAGCAAAACGCTTTTAATATAAATTAATATCGACGACTTATAACCCACTTGATACATCAAAACCAGTCTACCTACGAACTCTGATAATCCCACAACATCTTCAATCTATTGTCTTAGAAGTTAGACTACTTTCTGAGTATATTTAGGGCGCTGATTCCAGATATGTAATCAGATTTTCTCTATCAGGTCTAGTTTTTAAGATACGGTCGGGGGCGGAAGATGGCAGAGTGGGTTACGTGCTGGAGCGTCATGCTGACGGAGCGGTTTTAAGCCCCGTTAGTGCCCCTAGTGGCTTTCACACAAGCAGCGATGCCTCCTAAGCCACTTTAAATCATGCTAAGTTTTAAGTACTAGATCTTCTTCTCATATAGCTCTCATTTGTCCTCTGAATTCAAGGACAGGTTCCATTGGTAACAGGTCTGTAGTTAGCGACGTTCCATGACGTCTGACTTGGCGAAACCTTTAATTTAAATTTGCTCTTCACTAATATCGCCAAAATTTTCTGAAAAGCGAGCTAAGTGACTGTGCTGGTAATGGATCTTTCCACTCATATTACAGCCACGCTTATTAAAATCTGCGAGAATTGCATGAATTAGATCAAAATAATTGTTTGACTTATGGTATCCTAACAAATTGTTGAACTTGAACAAAAGACGGTCTTTAATTCATTGTTGTCCATGGAATAAATTTCAACAAATTGAGGTAATTGTGGGTGAAGAGGCAGCAAACATCTTCAGAGCAACAACTGTTACAATTGTTACATATTCAAATACAGTAAAGTAAGTAAGTAAGTAAAGTAAAATCTCGTAAACTTCTACAGCGCCCCGGAAAGCAGCACAGCAGTAGCTGCTTATTCTTATGCGCTTAATCTTTCTTGAAATAGCTATAGGCAGGGTGGTTTGTCGGCCGGGCAAAAGTCAGTGTATCTTTGAGGCGGCGGGTCAGGTTGTTATTGCTATGGGGGAAATGACTTTTCGAATAGGAAGGTTTTCAGTTTAGACCTAAAGGTTTGAGGAGACAGTGAAGGAATTAAAGGAAATGAGGATTCGGAGCTTATTGTTTGACCATGTCGTAGGCTGCGGAGGGAGGCTGGAATTGAGTTCCAAAGTTCTGGTGCGGCGTATGAAAAAGCGCGGTTGCAGATTTTGAGTGATGACTGATTTAACGGGCGTGTGAAAGTGTGAGATGAGATGATGATCGTGTAGGTCGGGGAGGCTGAGGCGTTAAGAGTTTACGAAGGTAAACCGGTTTTTAAGAAATGAAGTGAACTGTAAGTAATCATTATTATCTTGTACTGTATACGTTCGGATATTTTAAGCCAGTGTAGTGACTTCAGTATGGGTGAAATATGGCAGAACTTTGGAGATTTGGTTACTGCTCGGGTTAGTGCATTTTGAATTGATTGTAATTTGTTGATGGAGGTTTTTGGGAGGTTATAGTAAAGGGAGTTGCAGTAATCTAGTTTGGAATGGACTATTGAAGTGGCGATTGTGGATGCAGTTTTGGTGTCAAGGCAAGGACGGAGGCGGCGTAGATCGCGAATATGGGCATAGCAGGATTTCGATAGTTGGGAGATCTGTGATTCTAATTTAAGGAATGAATCAATTTTGAAACCAAGATTTTTTGCAGTTGGAGCAGGGGTTATTGTGGTATCTGGAGTCAGGACTAGCTTGGGACTGTCAATTTTTTTAACTTGTTGGGGTAGACCTATTAATTAAGAGGAATTCTGTCTTGGATGGATTAAGAGCGAGGAGGTTAGATGACATCCATGACGAAATAGACGAGAATGCTGATTCAAGCAAAGTAATTGATGTGTCAAATGAGGATGGCGAAAAGGACAGGAATAACTGAGTGTCGTCGGGATAGAGTTGGTGATTCAAGTTGAGGGAATTGATTAAGGATGATAGTGGTGTGGTATAGAGGCTGAACAATACAGGCCCTAGGACGGATCCTTGGGGCACTCCGAAGTTTACGCTATGAGATGATGAGGTTTGTTTGAGACACGAAACTTGGAAGGAACGAGACTTGAGGTCAGATTTGAACCAGTGATGAGCTTTGTCGGATATGCCGAACCAGAGGGAGAGTCGGTCGAGTAGATCATTGTATCGAATACTGCAGAAAGGTCGAGGAGGCAAAGACCAGTTACTTGTCGGAGACCGATAGCAGTTAAGAGTCTGTCGTAAATGTAGGCCAGGACAGTTTCTGTAGAGTGATGTTTAGTGTAGGCAGATTGATGAGTGCTATATAGTGAGTTATTTGAAAGCTGATCGGTGAGTCTAGAAAGGACGATTTTCTCGGTGAGTTTTGATAGAAGAGAAAGATTTGAGATCGGGCGGTAGTTATTAAGATCTTCTCGGTCAAGGCCAGGCTTTTTTTTAGAAGAGGAATGACGAAAGAGTTTTTAAACGAGGATGGGAAAATACCTGTTGTGAGAGATAGGTTAATAATTCTTGTTATAGTTGGCGTGGAGCACTGTTTGAGTAGAGAAGTGAGTATGGGGTCAAGATCGCATTGTTTATTTGGAAAGGAGAGTAGGAGTTTGGATACCTCTTCTTCTGAAGTAATGAGGAGATTCAAAACTATCTGGAAAACCAACAACATCATCATAAAAACAAATGAAGATTGATGGAATGCATGGCATGGAGTGTAGCAACTTATGGATGCGAAAGCTGAACCATAAAAACAGAAAATAAGACAAAGACTAGATGCCTTCGAAATGTTTTCTCTCATAATAATGCCAAGAATATCATGGACAGAAAAACAAACAAACGAAGAAGGCATGAAAAGAGCCAATGCCAAACTGAAGTTTTTTAACATCTGCCAGCGACGCAAATTGACTTAATTTGGTAACATGCAAAGTAACACCAAAGATAACCTACAACAAACAATTCAACAAGGTATCATGCCTGGACGAAGAGAGGTCGGCCGAACAGAAGATGAATGGACGATATAGAAGAATGGACTGGAATGGCTATAACAACAGCAACAAAAGCATCACAAGAAAGAACTACATGGAAATGATTGATTCACGACGTCACCTTATCTTCAACTACTGAAGGAAAGAGGAAATGATGATGATGTCTAAGAAGTTAAACCTGTTAAATCAGGGTTGTCCAAATCAGGGTTGTCCGTGAGCCAGTTTAATCCGGCCAGCCGCCGAGATGAGGAAAACAACAATTTTAGCTATAGGACCGGTATAGCATATGATAATGACTCCCATATAAAGACCAGGACTCTCCCATCAGTATTATATATATATATATATATATATATATATATATATATATATATATATAAATGACTCCCCATCATTATAATATATAATAATAACTCTCACTATATTATAATAACTCCCCAGAAGAAGTAGGCCTACCTCAACTAAATTCAATTTTAAATATTAGGCCAAGTGAGGCAATTTTTAACATTGATAATTGTCTTAAAGTAAAGGCAAAATCCTTGAAGCATCGTGAAATGTCAATATTCATGTAATGTACATAGCTATGCCTATTTCAAATGTTAGTAGAAATCACAAATATAAATCTATTTTCGTCAGTTTCGGTTCCGTCTTTTAAATTTCTTAGCAGATTTAGGAAATGGATGCATATTGCCTTGCATATTGCCTCACAACTTGAGATGCTGGCACTTTTTCTCTATGTCAAATTCAGATAATTGGATCGTCATCCTCCACTAGAAATTCGACAGCTGTTACAATGGCGTGGCAACCGCATTCCACACCATTTACCTGCTGCTGAGTTGGTCTACAGGCTACTGACAGGATATTGTTGCTGGCCAATGTAGCATACCTTTGCTTCAGTTGTGTTGCTTCTGAAAAACTAAGGGAGTTATTATAATATATATATATATATATATATATATATATATATATATATATATATATATATATATATATATATATATATATATATATATATCTCAACTAAATATATATATATAGTTAATATTCTATTCTATGGCGCCTATCTATGGCTGCCTTGCATGCGTTTGTGCATGCCACGTTTCGTCGTCGTTCGACGCAATTTCTGACGCTCCGTGCGTGAATCTTGCGTTGGAGATGAGGATTTCTTCGAGTCCGTCGGTTTTCTGAGGAGTTTTGGCTGTCCTCTACTGTTTCGCATCGTTTCGGAAGCCTCGAGTCGGTCTCACCGTTTGTGCAGGACTTCGCCATGTTGGCTACTGTTATAGCGCCATGCGATGATCGACGGTCGTTCCGGGCTTCGCTCGAGCATTCATCTTCGCGAGGATGGCGTTCCGATCTTCGGTTCCGACGTGTCTCTACCTTTCCACGTCGTCCTGAAAGTTCAAGTAAGTCGCCGTCCGTCGGGTGCGCGCCAAAGTCAGCCCAATCGGCTGCTGCGTGAAAATTCGGTGGGTTTGCGGTTGGCTGTCGTTTCTGGACTTCGCTGGATTTTCCATCTTCGTCGGATTTGCCGATTTCGATGACGGAACTATCTTCTTGCGGAAGAACTGCGGGAACTTTTCAGGTTGTTATATAGGCACGGAGAAACTCCGACCAACTCGCGGACTTTCAGCATCATCTTCCGCTTCTCGTTGGCATGTCAATAGGGCTACAGTTTTCCTTGAAGGACCGCTTCTAAAGGACTTTGCACCGGACTTATTCACGGCAGCAAAGTTCTTTCCATCATGACAGTGGATTTTTAACATCGCCACCTTCTGACCCTCATTGATATGTCAGCGGTGTCAAAGCGCTTTTGATTTTGATTTTAAACCATGCGTACAGCGCTACATAAATTGTCTTGGATATATATATATATATATATATATATATATATATATATATATATTATGCCCTGGGTACTTAGTTCTAGAGGGACTTATAACAAAAAGTGTTTGGAGACAGATAAATATATACTCTTCAGCTCTCGTTTTTTGAACAGAGAAAGTCAGAAACAGAGAAAGTAAATTAAAAGGGGCAGTAATATATATATATATATATATATATATATATATATATATATATATATATATATATATATATATATATATATATAATAAATAATAATAAAAATCTCGCTGCAAGGGAGTAATTATTATATATAATAATGAGAGGGGAGTTATTATTATATGGGAGTCAATATAATATGCTACATCGGTTATTACCTTTATTTTATAGGACTATACATGGTCTAGAACACCAAAAGCTTTTTTTTTAAAGGACTAAGAGGTTGGACTAGGATGTTACCATTTTGCATTTTTATAAATATTCATGCTCCACAGGTGATGGCGATTATTAAAATTACTTATTTACTACTAACTACTAACTACTAACTTGCTTACACTTTGTCATCTCGCTGCAAGTCTCGTTCTCGCTTAGTGAGAATTTGACGCCGTTTTGAGCAGTCTTTGGCGCAGCCAAAAGCTGTACGCCCGGATCACAAGATGGAACAAGAATTGGTAATAGATCAGGTTGATATAAAGGTTGATATGAAGAACCCGTTATAGTATATTATAATGACTCCATAGATAAATTCTACGACGACTTGGATATAGTAATAATAATATTGTGATTCTCAAAAAAGTAGGCAAGGGAAAAACTCATTATATATATATAATAATGACTCACCCTAGAAGACTTTGGACATCATTATTATATATATAATAATAACTCTCTCTATATTATAATAACTACGACTGGAAAGAAATGGAAAAGAGCTATGAACTAAAACCTTGAGATTTTTTCAGAAGCCAGCTGAAATACCATGGTCTAGAACCTAAGGAAGGGAGAAGAAGAAAACAGCAATGGATGAAAGCAGAAATAATGGATATGATGGAAGAAAGAAGAAAAAAACCTTTTTTAAAATCGAAGATTGTTCCAATAGTGTGCTTGTGGGATTAAAAATTTGTTGTTTTGGTATCAATTAAATTCATTATTGGCATTTAAGTGGAGAAACAGGACTGAAACCATATTGATGCATATTAAATGCATCTACCAGAAGAACTATGCAGTCAATCTTTGTAGCTATACCGAAAAAAGTGCAAGTCATGTGGTACTCCTAGAGAGCAAGACAAAAAATAAAAGATCAAATGTAGGAATGCCTTTGTTCTAAGGAGGTTTTCTCTCGCTTGCCATTTCCATGAGGACAACATCAAAATGGCAATTTGAGCCTGACAGACCGGAAAAGACAAAAGATTTGCACTATATAATTAGTTGGGGAAATAGGGAAAAAGTGATCTTAAAAAAAACGGACTATCACCAGTTATAGACTTATAGTATATTATAATGACTCAATATAATAATAATTAGCGTACCCTCATTATTATATATAAAAATAAAATAATGACTGGTAATAACAAAACAAAAAGAAGTGCCGAAATTATTTTATATATATATATATATATATATATATATATATATATATATAAAATTAAAAGAAACAAGTCCTCTGTTTATTATGTTTGAATTGATTTTCGCTGTATCAATTTAAATAACTGGTTTTTAGGAGGATTAAATTACAAGAGAACTAACGAAGAAGTACTACAGATGATGGAAGAGAGACGAACACTGATGACTACTCAAGTTAAGATAAGTCGCGGCATTAATCGCTTGGCGCAGCGCATGGGGTGGGCCAAGAGGAAAACAAAGATCTCAGAATGAGAGAGGAAATTTGATATCAAACAGTCAAATTTCGACCATGGTCTAAACTTGATTTAATTAATAATATTTAAGACTGATGTTTCTACCTTGATTTAATTAATAATATTTAAGACTGATGTTTCTACCTCTGAATTATTTATTAATCCTGCAGTTTCTGAATTTGCAACTCAATTTACTTCTGTTCTTAATATTCTTGAGACACTTATTCCCTTTAAAACAAAAAAGATTGTAAGCCGACCACCTCAACCATGGTTCAGTTCTGACATTGTTGAAGTTAGGCGGTGTTGCAGTCAATTGGAACGACGATGGAAGTCTTATCGTCTACCGAGTGACATACAGAAATTTAGGAATAGGAACCAATGCAAAATTGTCCGTAAATTGATTTCTTTAACCAAATCCAACTATTTCACAAATCTTGTCACGCCATATTCTTCTAATCCTCGTCTACTTTGTAAGTCTCTAAATAGCACTTTTCATAGGGCAAAGTCAAATGTCACACCTGGTTTCTTCTCTTTATCATTTCTCCCAGCTGCCTTCTGCCAATTTTTTCTCCAAGAAAATATCTACAATTCGCCTAAAATTTCAGAACATTTCTTCAACGAGTTTCTCTTTTCCAAAATACCCACTCCTCTTGTTGCGCTTATGACTATATAGACATAGATAAACTGGCTTATTAAATTCGGTATAACTGATTGTGAAGAAAAGTTACAATTGATGCATGCAGAGGTATATAATTGTATTAACTTTGCCTGATTGCCAGTTTTATCATAGGTCTCATAAAAATAGCAGCAGAGATTGAATTAAATACATTTTGCAAATTCGGCAATGGGGTTTCCAAACTTCAGAAAATTATTTGCGGCTTGCATCTTCTGTGGGGTTGGCCAAATTGTCTTGTTGTCTTCTCATCGAGTATTTGAGCTTCTTCAGATATTGTATAAAGAAATTGTATAAAGCCTTGTAGGCTTTATACAATTTCTTTTGTGAGCATGGTCCAACGCGGCTTTAATGTAACAGAGAACTTCGTACAGAAAAACAGAGAAACGTTGCACCCGACTCCCATGTCCACCTCAGACTATGTCTTCCCGGTATTTTGTGTTCGCTACAAAAAGACAACTCTCGACTCTTTAATTGTTTTATCGATGCCATGTCGGCTCATGATAACTGTCTGAGTCTTATCCCACCTTTGCATTCCAGTCACCCATCAAATTCCTCATGTCTCGAATTAGGATTTTCTTCATGACATCCTCCAGCTAATGATGAAACTCGTATATCTCTTCATTAGCATTACTGCTACACTAAGTTGTATCTTAAGCTGGAGCAGCTGTGATTTTACCTGGGTGATTTTACCTCGACCCTTTACGACAAGACACTGGTTTCTACAACATCACCATGTTCGGGCGCTCCTCCGAAGGTCAACTCCTTCCCCGTGTCTGAATTCTTCTCCAGAGTAAATAAACTCCATCGCATTTCCACTTCCGGTCCACCTTATTCAAAGATCCCAACCACATCATATCATATCAACCACATCGGAATGATATGAGTTCATAGCAGATTCTTACAGGTGGTAAATAACGATGTGGCAGATTCAATTGATTAATGGTATAAATTTTATAAATAATTGGAGAAAGAGGATTCTTTACATGAAAAGAGATAATTTTTAAAATTAAAAGCATTCGAATTTTTAAAGCCATATTTTTACAAGTTTTGAAATATCTCAATTTTTTATTTTTTAAATAAGAAACAACGACATAATTCAAATAAATGCCCAATTTAAATAGGATGTCGAAGGTTAACAATATTGGGGGTTGCTCTTCTGATCGTGCATCACAGTAAAACCATGCTATGAATTTATTACAGTTGCATGTATTGTAGGTGTACCTGCCACACGACACGTAGAATTTTATGACTGCTGTCCGGAGCCATATATTGATATTACTTTCATTATACACATCCGTCGTCGGACTTTGTATTACGGCTTCAACCTCATCCTTCCTTGTGCCCTGATATCGATGCTAACCTTACTTACCTTCATCTTACCACCGGGAGAAGGAGAAAAAATCAGCCTAGGTATGTATCTGTGAAGTAAGGTGGACTGAAAGTGGTGAAATGGATGGCGGTAGGATGACATGGTCAGGTGGACAAAAGCAAGAACATGGGGCTGGTATGATGCAAGGAAAGAGGGCAACAGAAGCTTTAATTTAGTACAACCCAGTAAATGAAAGATTAATGCAAGCTAGATTCAGAGGATATCCAAGGAACATTAACTATTATTGTCGCATATGCACCAACCAATGACAGTTGTTGGAGAATTTTTGATGGGAAGCTAGAGGAAGAAATGGCAAACATATCAAAAGAAGATATAGCATTCATTATAGGAGACTGAAATGCAAAAATTGGGAAGATAACATTGGATTTGAGGACGTGATGGAAAATTTTGGAATTGGAAAAGAAATGAAAGAGGAGATAGACTTTTGGATTTTGCAAAACAAAACAAATTATATGTGGCAAGCACCAAATTTCAGGGCACCAGTTAACCGCAAATTGACATGGAGGTCACCCGATGGACAAAAAATATGATTGACTTTATGAGTTTACCGAAGCTTTACGAGTGCAGACATTGCATCTCACTATAAACTTATTTTATGTTACTTTAAGATGCAGCTGAAGAGGAAACAACCAAACATCAAAACAAATACTAAGATTTACGACAGGTTTAAGATACAAATGGAAACCGAATTGATGAGAGAGCGTATCGAGGAGAACCCATAAATTGTGGATGGTTTAAACTGGTAGGAGAGAGAGCTTACACAGATGTTGGCAACGGCAACAGAAGGTATGGAAGAAACAGAAAGGACGAAGCCATGGATAATTAAGTAGTGAAACATTAAAACTGTGGGAAGAAAGAAGAAAACTCAGAAAGAGGCCTGGATCAGAAAATACGGACGAGTATAATAAAATCATGTGTAAGGCTGTACAGAAGAGTGCAAGATCAGACAAAAAGAAAATGGATAGAGCCATTAGAGGAGCGATGTGATACAATAGACAAAACAATTGGAGGTAACAGAACAAGAAAAGCATTAAAGCTAATTAAGAAACTTAAGAAGAGTTCAAATCATTACCGAGAAACATAACAGACAAAGCAGCATGGAAATTGCTTACAGAAGAAGATAAAATATCCAAAAGTTGAATACATCAGATTACTCTACACGAAGTATGGGAGCAACATCTTCGATGGCTTAAAGTCAATAGATGGCAGACCATCAAAATGTGACAATAAAGATGGAATCTTGAAGGCTGAAGTAGAAAGAGCAATAAAAAGACTAAGAAATAACAAAAGTGGTGGCATTGATGGAATTCCAGCAGAACTGATAAAAAGCAGGTGGACCCCATATAATTGAGAAAGTGCGGAAAATCTGCAGCACAATTTGAGAAACCGAGAATTGGCCAAATCCATCTTAATAGCACAACCGAAAAAGGAGACTTAATTAAATGTGAAAATGACAGAACAATAGCCCCCATTCCCACCCATGCAAAATAATGTTGAATATCATGCAGGAGAGGTTAAGAGGTGCAACCGATGAGAATTTGAGTGAAGAACAAGGATGTTTAAGGAAAGATCGTAGTACAATCCAACAGATACTAACCATTAGATTGCTTTATCGATTATAAAAGGCATTTGATTAAATTTGGCATGAAGGTCTGTTGGGGTCACTGGCATGCTTAGGAACATCAGAAACACATATTAGAACCATAAGGAGTTTATATATGTCAGAAATGACGGTAAAAACAAAACAAGAACTGAATGAATGGGTAAATGCAACCATTGGCAGTCGACAATGAAACCCGATCTCACCTTTGTTATTCATCGCCATTTTAGAAATCATTACGGAGAAGATGTAGGCCAAAACACAAGGAGGCATAATTATTCAGGGACAGCAAATCAAAGATCTACGACTTGTTGATGCCATTGGTCTGATGGCTGAGTGTAAAAAAACTTGCTGAAGCAACTCACAGAGGTACACCAAGCCAGCAAAAAATATGGATTATTAAAAGAAGCAAAGCAAAAGTGATGGAGAACAACAATGGAGTCCAAATACATGTTGATGGTGAAAAGTTGGAATGTGTTGATCAATTGATTTACTTAGGAGTTAGGACGTCTAATAACCGAATACGCAAGCAGTACTTTTGCCAATTTGAACACCATCTGGAAAAGTAAAAATATCAGCACAGACAATAAATTGCGAATTATGGACACGTGTGTGCATATGGACACTGTATGCATGTGACATGGACCATGAAGAAACAAGACAGATTAAAAGTGAATACATTTTAAATGAAATGTTTTAGGAAAATGATGAAAGTAAGTTATAAAGATATGACTAAAAATTATACCATTCGCAAAGACCCGAGACGGACAAAGACTGTTATGGAGAAGATCGAAAACAGAAAATTATAAATATTTGGACAAATCTGCAAAATGAGAGATGAACGACTAATAAAGACAGTGATCATTACTGCTTGATGGTATGCGAAAAAGAGGTAGACCAACGAGAAGATGGATCGATGATATTCTTGAATGGACTGGACTTGACACCCAAAATGCGATACACATGGTCAAAGAAAGGAAAGGACCATGTACGAGCACTTCTAACACCATTGGCTCCGACTGTCCTTATGGACTATGGAGTGTGATGATGTGATGATGATGATGATGATGATGATGATGATGATGATGATGATGATGATGATGACGACGACGACGACGACGATGATGATGATGATGATGATGATGATGATGATGATGATGATGATGATGATGATGATGATGATGATGATGATGATGATGATGATGATGATGATGATGATGATGATGATGATGATGATGACGATGTATCTGTGCACATTTTTGCGAAAATTTTAGATGATTTCGTACAGTGCATTTATAAGTTAACTTCTTATAGCTTCAATATTGCTTTTAAAAGTAGCATTGCAATTGCTACTTATTCCTAGACGTTTGATCTTAATATGAAATAGCCTATAGCCAAAGGTGGTAAGGTGATGGTATGCGAGGTAGGGTCATTTAATCCAAAGGTTTAGAACGTTACAGGTACTGAAAAAAATGATATTTGAAGATCGAATAGATAGATAGAACAACCTGAAAAGATGTTGCAAGAAGTGTAGAAAATTGGGACTCGTAATATTTTATTTGACCATAGTCTTGACGTCGGAATTGAATTTCAAAGTTCTGGTAAAGGTACCCTACATGTAGCGCCCGTACGGAGAATCGGAGGGTTAATTAGCGCCTTTACTTTTACGTGGCAACGGCCGAATGAGGGCGATTGCCAGCCTTTCTTTCGCCGCCTTTCCTTCCACCGAAGTACTTACTCATTCACAACTTAGTCGACTAGGGCGCTCGGAACAGAAACAACGGAAATGTTTCTGCCGCGGCCGGGAGTTGAACCACGGACCTCAAGATTGGCAAACCAAGTGCGCTAAACAATTACTCCACCGCGCACCCTCAAGTTCTGGTGCAACATATGAAAAACAACGTGGCAAATTTTGAGATATGATTGATTTACATGAGAAGGAATTACATGAGAAGAAGATCGAGTGGATCGAGGATGTTGTGGCATTATTATATTTCGTATGTAGACTGATTTTGATGAATGAAGTGAGTTATAAGTCATATCAAACAAATCTTATGTTTAATTCGGCTATTTTCAGCTAGTGTAGATATTTGAGTAAGTGTAGATATTTGAGTAATGGTGTTAGAAAGGGAAAGCTCAGAAAGGGTGACGCAAGACATCGATGTCCGACGCTACGGAAAAAAGTATTCAACGTCGTCTTCGCTGCCGCCGCCGTCGTCGTCGTTTTCGTGAAGCCGGTGTCACGAAATAAAGTATCCCTCCCAAATGAAGTCTCCGCGGGTGGTTTTATTTTAAAACAAAATATCCATCGGAGAAAATAAAAGCAAATTTAAATCGCCTTATTTCAAACATAATCTCCCCTTTTGCTATCACGTTCCCGATACTTTTGACGGGCAACAACTACTTTGAGAATGTCAAAAAAGTCAAAGTCCTTCCCGAGCCTCACGGGCTCATAGGGCGGCGCTGATCTCCGTTGCTATAGCCCTCAAGCCAGGCGTGCAATGCCACGGATACGGGGCTAGTGTATCGCGTAGCGTACCTGTTTGACTTATCGCAGAAATTTTTTACCACTGCTCCTCAATTACCACCCCGAAAAAGGCTGAGTCGGCACCTTCAGGGCTCCTGCGGGATTCGAACCCGCGACCTCCAACGTTATCCAACGTTGTTACCACTCTGCTAACTTCCCGCCCCACTTTGAGAATAAATATAATAATCATTATCTACGTGTCTTCTAATACAGAACAACCTAATTAGGTGAAATGAATCATTATTTATTGTCATGAAATAATATCGGTTAATGTCAGTTATATGCGCCGTGTGAGTGGAAAAGAATCTGAAACAGGAACTCCGGAAAGGGGTGAGACAAGGATGCACTCTCTCACCGTTGCTGTTCAATATCTACACAGAAGAACTCATAAGAGAAGCCTTTGAGAACACAGAAGATGGAGTAGAGGTGTGTGAAAAAAGGATAAGGGACATAAGATTTGCTGATAACTAAGCAATTATGGCAAACACCAACCATGGATTGCAGAGGTTGATGAACACTCTTAACACAACATCAAAGGATTACGGAATGAAAATCAATTTAAAGAAAACAAAGGCAATGAAAATCAGCAGACACGGCGGATAAATTAAAATAATCATTAATGGAGTGGAAATAGAACAGGTAGAAGAATCTTGGAAGCCTGCTTGAGGAATATTATAGCATTATGAATGTTATGAACGCCATGTGTCATAAAGAAATAAGGAGAAGAATTGCCATGGGGAAAGAGGCCGTTATGAACAGAAGAGAACTACTGAGGTGGAGTTTTAACCAAAATCTGAAAAACGATTGGTCAAAACACTGATCTGGCCAGTGACACTCTATGGACTTGAAACTTGGACGCTCAGGAAAGAAGACATAGAGAGACTAGAGGCATTCGAAATGTGGATCTGGCGAAGAATAAAAAAATTAGCTGGAAGAAAAAATAACAATTGAAGAAGTATGAGAGAGGATAGGAGTAAAAAAGATCTAATTAACACTATTCGTACAAGATAAAAGAAATGAATAGGCCATGTTCTGAGATAAAAATCAAACTTACTAATTTAATTTAATTTAATTAGCTATTTATATTGCACCTATTCAATTAATGTTAGCAATAGAGGTGGGTCGATTAATCGAAATTGAAATCGAAATCGCGATTTTTGGAAACACCGAAATCGAAATCGACACGATTATTAAATAAATCGAAATAATCGATAATCATCGAAAAAATAATCGAAATCGCGATTGATTTTCGATTATTCCCGTAAGTGATATTATACAATATTTCCGATTCAAAGAAAGATCAATTTACCGTTGATTATCAGATTTTCATTGAAAATGGATTCAACAGCGTCTAAAGACAGGTACCATCTTTCTGGGTTTGACAGCAGCTTTCGATACGGCGTATCATGTGGGTTTAATGTACAAACTCTCGCTCAACTTGCCACCCTGGTTCTGTCAACTTGTGGAATTACTCATCTCTGACAGACGGCTTGGAAGAAGATGTCAACTCCTGGAGACGTCAGCGAAACGGTCTAACACAGTGTTCAGTTCTAGCACCTGTTCTGTTCTTTTCTTTAGCCATCCTCGATGCGAGGTTGGGCTACACTATGTATCACATCTCTCCATGTCTGTCGTTCTTCTGTTTCCCGAATCATGTTTTGAAACGATAGTCCAATCCATGTTGTTATGTTATCTAGCCAGGCTGGTCTTCTTCTTGGTCTTCCGCGTGATCGTCTTCCGGATAATGTTCCTTGAATTAGTTCTTTTTCTAGACAAGAGCCTTGTTTTTTTCATGACATAATAACATACATAACATAATAACATACTTTGCCTTTTTTAATGTTGTTCAGCAGACTTCTTGTTGTACCTGCCTGCTCTAGCACCCACTCATTAGTTCTTTTTGCTGTCCATGAAACTCTTAGAATTTGTCGTAATCCTTTCATTTCAAAGGCTTCAATTCTTCGCTCATCTTCTTTATTCAGTGTCCAGCTTTCTGAGCAGTATGTTACAACTGGCCAAACCAATGCTTTCCACAATCTAGCACCTATGTTATTCAATTTGTAGGCTTATAGTCCTACACACGACTTACCGGATACCATCAGTAGGAAGTTTGGATACGCTGACGATATCGGTCTTGCCACACAGGCTCGATCCTTTAAGAAGATTGAAGACCAGGGTTATTTCTAGGATTGTGAATTGGAGTGGGGTGTCGGGAAAATCTGGGGTGGGTTTATTTTTAGGATTGTAGGATTGTGAATTTGGGGGTGTCGGAAAAATCTGGGGGTGTCGAAATTTGGAAGTCTCTACTGAAAAAGGCTGACAAGCAAAAAACGTTAAAGATACTCACAAAAAGTCTGACAAGCAAAAAGTCATCCGAGGATAAAAGTTGTGGGGTGTATTTCTCCATTTGGGGCAGGCCCCTTCAGAGGCTGAAGGAGGCCCAGGCCAGTTGGAATTTCGAGGCCTCTCCTAGACTTCCCAACAACTAAAGTTTTGGCAAGCGAAAAAAGGTAATCACCAATTTTGAGGACCGCAGAATACCTTCCTAGCTTTCCCAAAATCCCAAAATTGTCAACAAGCAAAAAAGGCCATCACCAAATTTTGTGGCCCCTTCTGGTAGTAGCTATCTAGCTTTCTAGCTCTCCCAAAATTCTAGACAAAGAAACAAAGGGAGGCCTCCAAATGATGGAGGCCCGGGCCGAATGACCCTCCTGGCCCCCCTCTGAATGGGCCTGTTTGGGGGTGTTCAGGGCTAATCAATATGCATTCTGTATGCATACCATTGTCACATTACCAAATTTAGGGGGTGTCGACCTCAAATTGGGAGTGTTGAGGGGTGTTATGGGTGTAGAAATATCTCTCTTGAAGACCAACTGAACACCGATACACAGAGGATTGCCGAATACTGTAAAATATGGCGGGAAAGCCAGTTTCTAAAGGTACTGTGAAATAATCGAAATCGAAATCGCGATTATATAAAAAACCGTAATCGTAATCGTGAAAAATATTCGAAAAT
This sequence comes from Metaphire vulgaris, assembly GCA_018105865.1. Taxonomy (NCBI): domain Eukaryota; kingdom Metazoa; phylum Annelida; class Clitellata; order Crassiclitellata; family Megascolecidae; genus Metaphire; species Metaphire vulgaris. Next base: position 14,492,119 of record CM030845.1, on the reverse strand, counting down.
AATCGTAATCGTAATCGGAAAAAATAATCGTAATCGACCCAGCTCTAGTTAGCAAGCGCATTACAATTAATGTCAATTATTATAAGCACAATTAACCCCTTAGCTGGGTATTTAACTGTTACTCAATGTAAAATGGACGGATATATCCGGGGTCCCCAGTTAAGGGGTTAAACAGATGCGTCTTCAACTGTTTACGAAAAGCGACGGGCTACTTCATGTTCCGTAGCGCTGGTCACTAAGAGAAGTACTAGAAGGAAAGATGAATGGAAGAGCACAGAAAGGGCGACCAAAGACATCGATACTAAAGTGGATGTTCGACACTACGGAAAAAATAAGTATTCAGTCTTGAAGATAAAAGCTCAAGATAGAGAGGAGTGGCGACGTTGGGTATGGAACCTGTCTTTTGACAGAGCACCTGACAAGAAGAAGAAGAAGAAAAAAAGAAGAAGAAGAAGAAGAAGAAGAAGAAGAAGAAGAAGAAGAAGAAGAAGAAGAAGAAGAAGAAGAAGATATGCGCCGCTAGCGCAATAATAATGAACGTGGGATGTTGATAACGTTTTGAACACTGCTATTTCTTATAGTTTACGTGGAACTTTTTGTGTTTTTTTTTTATAGTTTTTCCCGTTTTTCTTGGCGTCTTGGTTTTTGAGTTTTTATACATGGCACATTTCTTAATTCCCTCTCGGTGTCTTTAACTTTTCATTCATGAAGCGAGTTTATTTGGAGGGTGGAATTATTTTACGGTCAGCGAAGATTTAATTGGAGAGATTATGTTGTCTCCCCTTATCGAATCTATTTTAAAATGAATCCACAGTGGGGAGACTCCGTTATTTGGGAAGATTTCTTTCTCAACCCCGGGTCTTTTCGTCTCTTCTCGATGACCACGATCCGTTGCTTTTCTTCAGAGGTCTGCTGGCGGTCTTCCAACGTCCTAACGGAGTCGATCGAGCCGCGTAGGCAACCGGGGGCCCCCTTTTCCATGTTTTGTCATCAGGGAGACGACCAAGAGATAGGTCGACATGCCATCGGAGAGCGGAATAAGCGGGGTTTCATCACAGAGACTGGCTACGTGCCCAAAGATAGATTCGCGGCGCTTGATGATTAGAGGAAGTATCGGTGATAGTCTTACGCGAGCTAGAATATCTTCGTTACGTATGTGGTCTTGCCAACGGATGTGAAGGAAAATATACCAGTGTTTTGGCGTCTGCTGAGAGAAGTGTCAAAATTTCGGATGCATATAGCAACACTGGGAAGATCAGAGTTGAGTAAACCCGAATTTTAGTGTTTTAGAGGTTAGGTCACGATCCTTCCATATGTTCTTTAGTGTTGACATCACTGAGGACGCCAGACCTACATACGCCTCCTCGGCAGACGTCAGTCCTTACTTTAACCTTTTTTGGCAACGTTCCCATATGGGAACATTGACAAACATTGCAAGAAATTGATGACTTACTTAAATATTTAATTACCACAAAGTAGATTATTTAAAAGAGTTACATGTGAGTGATAATAAAGTGGACACCAAAGTTAGTAATATTAATTGTAACTGTGTACATTTTTGAAGAATAAGCCTCGAGCCATTAGAATTTCTGTCAAGTAATTTCATACATTTCGTCAAAGAGTGTTCCTGAAAGGCCAGGCATGTTTTGAAGGTGTTTTTTGAGTATTCTTTCAGTTTTGCAATAGCAGTGCTTGATAAACTGATACTTTTTGTTACAAGTTTGCATTTTTGCACATAATGTGCATGTTAACCTTTATGTTCCCATATGGGAACGTTGCCGGATGACTGCATAAATGTGGTTTTACACCACTTGCGCAGGGATGGACACGTTACGGTATAAGGAGAAAAACATTCAAGGTTTCCACTACAGGAGAAGCTATAGAGGCTGTCAGCTCAGTTTGCAACCATGTAGCCATTGTGGTACTTCCGCCAGGATCAGTGGCGACTCCAGGATTTGGCAAGTAGGGGGGGCGTTGGGTTGGAAACTTCTATGCACTGGGGCCAGATATTTGTTGTCAGGTATGTATTAGTAATTATAGGGTCCCAACAGGGGACCACTGGGGCCAGGCATTCAATAAAAGGGCACGGGCCCCCGGGCCTCCACGTGGAGCCGCCACTGACCAGCAGATGGAGATCGAGGAGTTGACAGCGACTTGGAAAATGTTCTGGAAAATCTGAAAAATGAAGTTGCCTTTGAAACAGCCGGAGTACTTGAAACAGAAGTAAAAGAAACAGAGGGTAGTGAGAGTTAAACAGAAGACCCTCCTGTGCGAAGGAAGAAAAGAGCCAACATTATTGGGCAAAGTGGAGAAAAGCCAGTATCTTTCACAAAAATCTTTGGAGACATTGTCTGAAAGAGGTGTTCGCGCATCAGGAACTGTGAGATACAACAGAATTGGTGAGGCAAAACAACATCTCGTACCATCAAGCACAATGAAGACAAAGTCTGCCAGATGAAGCTTTGAATACTGTTGCAATCAGTGGCGGCTCTAGGATTTGGCAAGTGGGGGGGCCGTTGGGAGGGCAACTTCTAATCATGGGGGGCCAACCATTTGTTGTTTAATGTATGTAGCATTAAGAGCCTATTGAGAGCCTGCCCCCCCAGTGCCCCCCCCAGTGGCCCCCCAGTGGTCCCAACTGGGGGGGGGGCCACTGGGGGGGGCAGGCTCTCAATAGGGGGGCACGGCCCCCCTGGCCCTCCGGTGGAGCCGCCACTGGTTGCAATAGGAAAGTTTTTGTCACAAAATTACTTGGTAATGCTGTGGTAAATGTTGCAAGCGCCTGTCATACCCATAAGCCTGTCCTCTCTGTAAAACGCCACGTCAAAGGCAGCCCATAAGTTGCTGTCAACACAGCCACATGTAGAGAAGCGATACAATGAAGGTGTGGAAGGTGTCGACTTTATGTACCGACTACTCGCAGCCTACTGACCAACCATTCGGGGAAAGAAGTGGTGGTGACCACTGGTTCTGAATGTAGTCAATGTGTATGTTGTGGCAGCATGGAGATTGCACTGCAGTGTTGCAGGACAGAAGCTTGATCATTTGACCTTTCTTCATGAAATTGCACTGTGTTTGCTGAAGACCGAACTTGGTGAGCCAAGGCGCCAGGTTTGTGGAGGTCCATGTCCTGGCCTACCGGATAGTTTACGTTTTGAGGGAGTTGGGCATCACATAATGAGTTGTTCTCAGAGACGTTATGGCATGTGTCAAGGAAATACATGTACAAAAAGTGTGCTAAATGTGATCCTCGTCTGCACTGTGATAAAGGAACAGCGTGCTTTGAAATGTATCACTCACGTCCTTGATTTACAATCAGTGCGTTAGATTGTACACTTGATGCACAATTGCTGATCGTGTTTTAAAGTAATTTCTGTTCGTTTTATGCAGAAAGTTGCATCTACAGGCTGCCTTAAAACATTACGAGCCATAAGACTTGATTACATGTACAGCGATTGACATCATTGTTTGATATAATACAATAAATAATGGCATGTTCCCATATGGGAACATTGCACTCATCCGGCAACGTTCCCATATGGGAACATGCCCATATTTGGTCTGATAATCAATTATGAACAAATATACTTCAATTGCATGCTCAAATGGACATCCATGTCACATAAAAATTGATTGTAAGGTTTTTGTTTTAAAAACTTTTGCCAAAAAGGTTAAGAGGTCTATGATACCTGCATATATATATATATGTATATAAATACATACCTGCATCTATATACCTGCATATATATACCTGCATATATATACCTGCATATATATACCTGCATATATATATACTGCATATATATATATATATATATATATATATATATATATATATATATATATATATACCTGCATAGATTTAAAAAAATTTATATTGTGAAATCATATCGAAAAATTATAAAGTGAAACATGACAAATTAAGAGAAGCCACGAAACTAAAAAGCTGATGGAACGTCTGTACTGGAATGAAAAAGCTTGTGTCAAGACTAAATTAGGGTTAGGTCACGATCCTTCCATATGTTCTTTAGTGTTGACATCACTGAGGACGCCAGACCTACATACGCCTCCTCGGCAGACGTCAGTCCTTCCTTTAAGAGGTCTATGATACCTGCATATATATATATATATATATATATATATATATATATATATATATACCTGCATATATATATACCTGCATATATATATACCTGCATATATATATATATATATATATATATATATATATATATATATATATATATATATATATATATATACCTGCATATATATAAATACCTGCATATATATATATACCTGCATATATATATATATATATACCTGCATAGATTTAAAAAATTTATATTGTGAAATCATATCGAAAAATTATAAAGTGAAACATGACAAATTAAGAGAAGCCACGAAACTAGAAAGCTGATGGAACGTCTGTACTGGAATGAAAAAGCTTGTGTCAAGACTAAATCAGGAGAAACAAAATATTTTTTAATCCGAAAAGGAGTAGTACAAGAGTGCACCCTGTCACCCATATTATTTCATTTCTATAGTGAATACCTACTGTCAAAAGCCCTGAGTGGATTACCTGAGATTAAAATAGGATGATACGATATAAACAACATAAGATATGCAGATTACGCCACCATATTAACTGAAAATGATGAAGACTTGAAGACCCTGGTGATGAGCATAGTTAAGGTGTGAAAATAATATGGAATGGAATTGAACTTGAAGAACACAAAAGTAATGGTAGTCAGCAAAGAAGCTCAGAAACGTGCAACATCATAATTGAAAATGTACAGCTTCAGCAGTTAAAAGGTTATAAGTACATTGGGAGTAGACAGACGACGGTCGAAGTGAGAAGGAGGCCAAGATTTCTTTTCGGAAGATGAAAGAGCTCATGAGAAAAGATCTCAACATCGAGTGCAAAAATAGGCTCATCCAATGCTACATCTTCCGAGTGCTGACTTATGGATGCGAAACCTGGACAATGAACAGGAAAATTATGAAACAGATCATGACCTTTAAATTATGGTGTTACAAACAGCTCTTGAGAATCAGCTGGATGAACAAGGTCACGAACGACAGAGTCCTAGAGAGAAGCAAAAACATCAGCAATGTGGAAACAGGAAATAATACGAAGAAAATTGTTCTACTCTGTTAACGTCGAGATAGAAAGAAGGGAGCGATCGAGAAGAAGTTGTACAGACGACATCTTTTACTGGACAAACACAACTATGGAACCCTAAAAGAGCGGCAGAAGTTAGAGAGAATTTGAGGAAAAACAGCTCTCTGACTCATAAAGAAGAACTCGTGGTTAAATCATACAAACTTCAGAATCCGAACAGTCGACAAAATTATTGGAATAGATGAACGTGTCTCTCACGTTATTCTCCAATACAACAGAAATATCTGAAACTGTTGGTTCATTTTTTAGAGTGAATACGTAAATCCAGTCTAACCAACTGGCACTCCATTAGCACACCTTCAGCAGTAGGCAACATATTCAAGCTCATTCTCTCTGGCAGACATAAGATAGGATTCTTCCTTCTTCTTCTTTAAATGGAGGAAAAACTGTCTGTAGCCATATGAACAAAATGAATTGCAAAAATCGCTAAATGACTCGGGTTAACAAATTTCAAAACTGTAATACATCCATCCAAACATACAGTACATTAAGGGCAGCCGTTGCCGTTAGTCATGTCCTTTTATTAATAACAATTAATGATTTATAGCTTTGGCAATAACATATTTAACTAGCATTGATTATTCTAGCTAGACACCTAGACTTTGTGGGGAAATGTAATTATTTGGCGTGGAATTGCTGTAGGAGGGGCCAAAATTTCGGAAATTTTGGAGGTTGAGCAATTTTAAATTTGGGGAGGAGGGTGATTTCCCCGACTACAGATTGTCAAGAATAAACACTGTTTACCAAGATTTTAAAAATAAACAATTTTAGTGCTCGTTAAAGATACACCTTGACAGCAGTCAATCGGTCAATGAATATATCATAACAGTACAATTTTGTTAACCTACTGATTTTTGAACAACACTGTCTTTGTCAACATATGGCGAACAATATTTCCTTTAGTTTTGACATTCCAACATTTCACTGCGTGAAATTTCCGTACATTCACATAACATCGAACAATGTGACGTATCAAACTGAACACATGGTTGTCAATACCATCAAAAGTATCTTGCATATGCTGTTTGTTAAACAATTTGCTCACATTGAAATCCGACAATACACGCTGTTCCAAATTAACAGTAACATTTACAAATGACAAAGTACTGTTATTTATTGCACAAATCTCTCGAATGCAACGCTCTGCCAACAAAACAACGCTCAGTACAGCATCTGAAGGTATGATTAACCCACCATTGTTTTTTAGGGACAAGAATGTATACATATGACTACGTTTGTCACTGACCGCACTAACGAACAGCTGATTACGACAATCTTCACAATTTAAGCGCTTCAGTAATTTCCTCACTATGTAACCAGCTATGTAACATGCAAACAATAAATTTCTAATGAGTTTGATCATATGACAAGCATCTAGAAACACAGCCACCTTAATATTGGCATCACATGGATGCAAGAAATACGAACGAATGCTGTTTGGTTTTAACGATGAACCCAAATTTTCAAAACATTTTATGTTGCATGGATGTCCATCTGCCGTCACACTTACTGCAACGTTGCCTACTTCGTGTAACCGACGCAGGGCATTTATGATGATTGACTGCTGCAGCTCGCCTGTGGAACCGTCTGTTAACCAGTAACCAAGTGGTAACTTCCAATGCCCATTAATTCCAACACCAATCAACATAGAACTTTGGTCGCCTGCGGCTGATTATCATCATCAAGAGCTCCCAAACCAATGTCGACATATCCAGTAATTTTTCCGGTTCCCCGGTCAATTTCGAGTTGTTTCTTTATTTCCATTTCATCGAGTGTTAGAGCAGATAATCGGCACTGGTTGGCTTGTGGCGAGTTTAAATGGTTTTTAATAGTTATAAATGATTGTTCGGTAAAACCAGGTGCGGCATCAAAGTTGGATAACCATCTACAAACAGCCAATATTCACATAAAGGCCGAATCAGTAACAGCTGGTACACAACAATACTAGCCATATTTATTCGCGTGCAAAAAAATTGTTAGACGCAGATCAACAAAGTTTCGACGTTACAGATGAATCCAGAAATGTCTGTTTGTATGAACAGAGAAACTGAACTCGAAATTCATGTCTTTTTGTCTGAAACTCGGAAGTTGCATGTGGGTGTGGTTACAGTGACTTTGAGAAATAATAGGACTGATTTAATTTATGCAAAAGTATTAAACAATGCAATTTAGGCACATAAATCACCGATTCTGTCTAGATAATGTGAAGTTATTGTTAACACATAGCAGAGGCAACATCAAATATTCCAACGGTCATTGCACACTACTCTGGGTAAAAAGTACACGCTGGACACACATACCACCCTGAAAATTCTGGCTCAAACTAAGATTGGTCAGCAAACAAAACTGTTAGCGTTGATGAAATAAGCATCTTAATTGTATTGTTATTGTGTGCTCAAACCTCCTAATTGTTCCTGGATGTGGCACTTAAGGTGTCGTCTAGCATACAGATATGTCGTCTAGCATACAGACGATTTCAGGGGTAGGAGAATAGTTGTTAAAACAGTGTTGTCATTGGTAAAACTAGTTGTTTTGCTATAATTGTCATTCGAGGATAGAATGATTTATTATTCTTTTTTAGCAGTTTACATTATGAACGAAAATAATTTTACCATTAGGGGGTCGCCACATCATGGGGAATTGAATTAAAAGGGTCGCGGTACTATAAAGGTTGAGAACCGCTGCTGTAGGAGAATAGTAAAACAGTGTTGTCGCAAACTCCTTTTGCTGCTTGGAATAAACCGACTCACTTCGTGTTTTTAATAAATGAAGAGGGATATCTGAAATAATAAAATATAAGCCTACCACCATCAACGCCCCGTAAATGGATCGATCCCCACTCGGTCAAAAATAAAGCATTTCGCATACCCGACCGTGTCATTTATATGTTGGCATATACATAGGCTGTACATAAAAAAATCAGCTTAACACTGACTTTCGCATTTGCAATCCACATTCTGTAGAGCGGTCACTAAATGTGTAAATGTTCTAACGTTAGTAATGTAGCACCCGGGTCAAATGACCGATGTGGGTCTACTTTTTTTGTATAGTTCAAAAGAGACAAAATTGCAAAAACATACCCGTGTAAGCTTGCATCAATTCTTCAGCCTTGCTGCTTAGAACTTGATGTTGACGTAGCTTGCTTAATAGATCTGAAATTTTCCCACGAAGCTGGTGTTCTCGCCGCCGGGTGTTGTGCAATTTTTTTTTATAACCAGTTGCAAGCTTAATCACGTGTTGCAGCTTCTTGGATAATTTACGCGGTGACTGCAGTGCATAGTTATGAATGTCACAGTCAAAACCAGCAGCTGTAACATCCTGATCCGTCGCTGAGGTAACGGAAATGTCATGAGCAGTTGAAGTAGAAGCCGCATAATCCACTGAAGTGAAAGACTCCGAACGTAGGCGTTTTATAACAGGTGGTTGTCTCTCTTTACGTGGTTTTCTTTTGTATGGCTCTGGTCGATGACAGAACTTAGTAGGAACAGTGCCTGACTTCAGTTTTCTCTGACCAAACTTAAATTCGAAATCAGAGTCATCAAAGTGTTTTGAGCACAAGCAAGAAGTAGCACCTGGCTGCCACAAACTGCCACTGGTCTGTCTCAGACCTACCATGACAACCCATTTCTGATGTCATTCAGGATCAATCGGAAATCTGTAAAAACATGCCAAAGAATACGGTATACCAACCACTTCAATATATTTCATTTAAATTATAATTATATTATAATAACAACTTTGTTTGTCAAAACATAGAGTAAAACTATGATAGATTAAATCATTACTTAGTTCATTATCAGGCTATCTGGCTATTAGGTTAAACATTAAACAACGAATATGAGAAGCTGGGCCTTAAAATAATAACGCCACTTCGTGGCTTTATTATTCTAAGAGCTGGGCTATAGCAATTGGCTTGGCACACAGGCTAATAGGGTGTATGTAGCAGCTAGTCGTAGTTATTCTAGGGTTAGGGTTAGGGTTCCAGTTACCTAACCTTGTAAGGTTAATAATCATGAACTGCTAACCTAGACTACACTTCGTTTAATACTCAGGCTAGGAGGGTGGTCGGAGTGTTTTTATGTACTTGAATTAATTTATCCACTCACGGGAACAAACCTGTGAAATGATACTCCTTCAGCTTTTGTAGCCGCCGAATAGCGGGTTGAACAGCCAAACGCACAACAACTTTGTACCATAATGTAGAAAACAATTTATCATATTCTGATAATCATTATTTTCAATATTATTCTCACGCTCGGCATAACGATATAATAAGGTTGCCCTTAGTCACGTGTCTTCCGGTCAAGCTCAGTTGATACGTAAGTGGCTAGAGGAGCTGTTCATTCTAGCCACTTCGTGGCTTTATTATTCTAAGAGTTTTAAGTTCTCGTTTGAATGCTTCTGTTGTCTTTGCCATAGTTGTTGATGGTGGCAGGCTATTCCAAACTTTGGCAGCCGCTACCGGAAACATGCGGTCACCAATGGTAACGTGGCGTGTAGACGGAACAACGAGAGTAAGACTGGACCCAGATCGCAATTAAACATTAATTGCGGAAAAGTCTTAATCAAAAACATATAATATAAGGATTTGTAAACGAATAAATTTAGTATCCAAATGTGGTGTTTTTTAAAACTATTATTTGCATGCCTGTGTGTACTAATGGGAGTTCTATTTTCGTGACTTAGCCTTTTCTACCTCGTTTTTTATTTTATGATTTCGGAAAGGAGTGTAAGCTTCCCTGTTCGAGGCAGGATATCAAATGCGGACGCATTTGTGCAATATCGAAAGTGGCTAACGGCTGTCCGTTAAAACTCAATAGCTGTTGCTATGGCATGGACGCCGCAGTCAACTCCATTAACCTGCTGTTGCATCGGTAACACAAAGATCTCACTGAGAATATTATTCTTGGCTAAGGTGGCATATCTCTGTTTGAGTTGAGTTGTAATGGATGCAGAAATTCTACCATTGATCAAGCTATCTGCTAGTTCCACTCTGCTCCTAGTGGTTGCTGAAGTGATCCAGGGCTCTCGGCTCTCGACGAAGTGAATTTGTACGCATGGGTTCGACGTTGCGTGAAAGCCATCGGCTTGGACGAGTAATGTAGAATCAAGCCCGTCGACTGGATAGTGCTTCCGCTGTAATAGTGACTGGGCTGCGTCGATTACTTTTCGTCAAGCTGTTCTCCTTTCTCAATAGTTGCAGGAGATTCCTGTCTGGGCGAGTTTTGTTAAATTCTTTTTTGGCGTCGATTTCTCTTTCCTTAAACGGCTTAAAAGCACACATATTTTGCTTGCACTTCAGAGAACGTTTAGGACCATCAAGCTGGCAAGTGTTGTTGTCGTATATTGCAGTAATTGTATGAGGTCGAAGCCATGGTGTAGTATATTTACCGACTTTGTGAAAAAAGTGTGAAATCTAAAATTAATCCTATATCGCGCGCAGAAGTGCTTACAGGACTAGTCGAGTACCCAAGTTTAATAAAGTTGATAGAGTCAAATTTTTAGAAGAACTTCAGAGAACGTAAAATAGGGAGTAGAAATTCTACAAAGGAATTGTTTTATTATATATATATATATATATATATATATATATATATATATATATATATATATATATATATATATATATATATATATATATATATATATATATAATGAGGTGGGATTGATTATTCTACATGAGGGGGATTCATTTTTAAGGGGATTCATTTTAATTCACTACACCGGTCACTCAACAACCGGTAGATACTTGATTTGAGCATTGTTTAAAAAACACAAAATACTAAATATCTCGTTTTACTTAGTTCAATTACAAGACTCTACCATAAATTTTAAAAAATAATAGATATTTACAAGCAAGTAATATTGTTTTGTAGGAATCACTGTACTTCTGTCTCTTAGCGTAACACAACTGATGGTTGCAGAAATGGTTCCAGCGACTTCTATGGCTGTGCCACTTGTTGGTTTGTTTTCTTAAATGTAGTCATGATTTGTCAAATGAATTGTTAGAATCTGTTTTCGAGCAAATGTGATTTAAAGCGACCAAAGATGAAATTGAAAGTTTGAATCATTTGTTATCCAAAGGTTGTTCGGTAGGACACCGCGGCTCCACGATGCTTTGACCTTAAAAAATTAAAAAATGAGAAATTAAAAAATGAGAAATTAAATTAAAATTCAAATTAAACTAAAATTAGAAATTACAAAATTAGGTATGATTGCTTAATTAATCCCATATCTATATTCTATGCACTGCAAACTAACGGCGAACTAACGTCGATTCTGGCGTTCAATGCTTTTGTGATGCAAGCCTATTTGCACATTCCTCCCGTTCGCTGCAACGCACCTGCACCTCCATCTACTCGATGCATCATCGAACTTGAAACGACAGTTTTCCCATTTTAAGAACAGTCTTCTTTCTTCTTCTTCTTCTTCTTCTTCTTCTTCTTCTTCTTTTTCTTTTTCTTGTGCTCTTTCCAAAGACAGGTTCCATACTTCAGCGTCACCACTCCTCCCTATCTTGAGCTTTTATCCTCAGGGCTGAATACTTGTTTTTTTCCATAGTGTCGAACATCCACTCTGGCATCGATATCAATGGCAAAATTGGTCAATTCATACTGAGTACCTTTACTGTGCTTTCCCATTAATCTTTCCTTCTTGTACTACTCTTAGTAGGTCTGACTCTTCTCTCAGAACATGGTCAATCCATTTCTTTTGTCTTGTACGAATACTGGTTATTATGCTTTTCTTCTCCTCTATCCTCTGCCAGATTTCTTCGTCTGTTATGTTTTCCGTCCAGCTGATTTTTTCCATTCTTCGCCAGATCCACATTTCGAATGCCTCTAGTCTAATTATGTATTCTTTCCTGAGAGTCTAAGTTTCAAATCCATAGAGTGTCACTGGCCAGATCAGTGTTTTGAACAATCGTTTTTTCAGATTTTTGTTGAAATTCCTCCTCTTCTGTTCATAGAGGACTCCTTCCCCATGACAATTCTTTTCCTTATTTCTCTCTGACACTTGGCATTTGTGTCAAGCAGACTTCCAAGATAACAAAATTCGTCTACCTGTTCTATTTCCACTCCATCAATGATTATTTTTTCCACCGTGCCTGCTGGTTTTCATTTCATTAACATCGTCCATCAACATCTGCTATCCATGGTTGGTGTTTGACATAATTGCCTGGCCAGCAGCAAATCTTATGTCCTTCATCCTTTTACCGTCCACCACTAATCCGTCTTCTGTGTTTTGAAAGGCTTCTCTTATTAGTTCTTCTGTGTAGATATTGAACAGCAACGGTGAGAGAGGGCATCCCTGTCTCACCCCCTTCTCAGAGTCTTCCATTCACACGGATAGATATTGATTGATTGATTCGTGTACAGGTTTCCGATGAGTTTTCTGTCTCTGTAGTCTATTCCCATTCTTCTGAGTGTTCATCATTTATTTCCAGTCCACTCGATCAAATGCCTTTTCATAGTCCACAAAGGAGATGTAGATTTCAAGGCCTCTTTCTATGCTTCTTTCTTCCAGCGCCCTAAGAATTCCTATTGCATCTCGTTCCCGACGGGTCCGCTGTACCTTTACCTTTTTTAAAATCTCGTTCCGCGTTTAGAAAAGAATCAAATTTGAATCCGAGATTTCTTGCAGTTGGAACAGGAGTTATTGTGGTGTCAGGAGCCAAAACTAGCTTAGGATTGTCACTTTTTTTAGCTTTTGAGGTAGTCCAATTAAAAGAAACTCTGTCTTAGATGGATTGAGAGCTAGAAGATTAGCTAATATCCCAGCACACGTTGGGCCAACGTCAGCAACACATACAAAAACTGATCTGATTTCATACATTGTGCCGACATCGCGCCGCTCTGCGGTTGCTCATCGGCCCTACGTAATTTTTTATGTCGGGCCAATGTCGTTTCCCGACATCAAAAATTACGTGCAACCGCTGAGCGGTTGCACGTAATTTTTTATGTCGACACAATGCAGGCAGGGATGTTTCTAGATTGTGAATTTGGGGTTTCGACCTCAAATGGAATTGTCTGAGCTAATTATAGTATGCATTTTGTATACATCACCATTGTCACATTACACAAATTTTGGGGGTAGATCCAAGGGTGTTAGAGGAGTGTCAAAATATTCCTGCATTCAGGGATATTTTTACACCCCCTAACACCCACCCCAATTTGAGGTAGACTCCCCCAAAATTTGGTAATGTGACAATTGTATGCATACAAAATGCATACTAATTAGCTCCGGACACCCCCCTTCCAATTTGAGGTCGACACCTCCAAATTCACAATTGTGCCAGGGGTATTTCTAGGATTCAGGGAAGATGCATTTGATATGTTATCAAATGTAACTACTGTTTTAACATTATGCTAGAAACGTTATTTTATTGAAGTCCTAATGAAATCTACAACATAAGCTTGAAGGAAATTTATGGAGAGAGAGAGAGAGTCATCGTCATGTTCATCTAAAATGCTATTGTCTGTTGACTGAGTATGTGGCCGCTTCACTCCATTCTGTGCACGAACACGACGACCACCACTGCGATCACCAGATGTCTTCAGCCAATTCTTTACGACCGCTGCCACTTCATCGTTACTTGCCCCTTTCGTTCGCTCGAACAGCATCTGAATAGAGCAATTTGTATATCCACTTTTACCCACAATTAAATTACACACAAGAGAAATCGTACGAATAAGTTTAAAATATATCACTAATGTACTATACATTGAACATCTAATAAACATTTAAGAAAAAATCTCATTCAATCAAATTTATCATGTCGGCAGATTTCCAAAATGACAGAATTATTTTTTTACTGATAGATAAAATCAAATTCTGTGGTAGTCTTGAAATATACTCACCGTAAACAATGTTCTTTAGTTGAAGAGCCTCGAATGAATGTTTTCCTCTGTGGTCACAGAAGTTGAACTGTCTGGCTAGGGTAGTAGCGAATAATGTTTTCATTATGGTAGTGGTTGCTGCCTTGCCAGTCATGCCACCAAGAAGCCCAAGAAATCCAGTCTGCAAACAAATAAAGAAATCATTATATGTGCACAACATTCCCTGCATCTCAGCATATCACTGGCAATCTGGTAGCAATCAATAATAATACAAATAATTTTTCCTATTAAAAATCTATATCCAGTTGATAAAAAGAACCTTCTCGACAAAAGCTGTAACTAGTTGAGAAACTGCAGCAATACCACCCCACCTGCTGTTTATCTTCTGGTAGTGGCGTATTTAGAATTTTGGTAAGGGGGCCAGCCCATGGTGAGCGCGAAGCGCGAGCCTATAATGGAGGTCTGGGGGCTATGCCCCCAGTGGGGTCCAGGGGCAAAGCCCCTGGTGGAGGTCAGGGGGCGAAGCCCCTGAAGCTGGCGACATTTTAAGATTTTCCAGATTAATTATTTTCTGAAAATATGCATGATTATGTTCTTTTCATCAACATGTGCAAGCCACCGTAGGGGTGTTCAAAAAAATACAATTTTCAAAAAGTTATGCCTACTGGACGGATTGTCATGCTACTATCAATATTGAATTCAGATACACTTTTTATTTCACATTTCTATGATGTCCTGAGGTCCCTCAAAGGCCTTGAATGCATGAACCCCCAAACCATGGAAAAACTGCACAATGATTGGGACTAAATACTTCATAACTCTATAAAATAATCATAGATATGTCATAATAGACTCATTTTGTTTGTATTATCTTTGGGCCGTGTCCATAGAGTCAGTAGCGTGCAGAGGGGATTTGTGGGGGGCGTGGCCCCGGGCGCCGACCAGATGGAGGTGCCAAAATTGATTCGGCGACCTTCATTTTTTGCTCGTCAAACATTTTTTATCATCACATGTCATATGACGCTGAAATGACTGACTCGCTGCAAAGTTTTCAGCAGCCTGGTAATCAGGATCTCATGACCATTGATCAACTGGCTTAGCAAGCCTGACAAGCCATCCTGTGCTGATGCTCAAACTCTGAAACAGGATATATGCGATTCTGGACCAATAAAATCGGTTAGATTCATATCACTGTTGACTTTCGGGAATAGAGGTTTGCCCATACGAAAATGGTCCGGTACAGCTGTGTACAATTAATTACTTTGATGCAATATCCTGCTTCACCTTGCTTGTCATCACGAGCAGTTTGCTGAACAGGGCAAAAGGAACAGCATTCTGAGTGGCGGTACCAACAGTGGTTTTGAAGTTTTCGGATGACCACTTCAGCAACATCATGATCTACATCGCTGTAGGCAAACATGTATTTGAAGAATTGCAGGTCGTCTACTGATGCGTCAACTGCAATGCTGGCCTTCGTCCATGTTCTTGCGTATGGAAGCTGATTAAAAACATATTCATTCTCTTCAGCTTGACGAGCATCTCAGCGTCATATGACATGTGATGATGAAACATGAACATTTTTCCAGCATACAAACTGCACGTCATCCATCGAGCCTGGTGAATGACTCTGGGCTTCATGAGGTGTTCCCAGGTGTTTCACCCAGAATGAGTAGATTGTTCTCTGCTCATTCATGATAGTCGTCACGGGGCATGGTTCCAGATTCTCTTTGTTTCAGATATTTCTCAGCTCCTGGAAAACGTGACTCTTAACTTCTCTCAGCCAGGGATGGCATAGTTCGATTGTGTTGATTTGCATCTGTTTGGCCAAAGTCTTACCACATGTTGATTTGAATGCGGCAAACAGTCTATTGCCTGGTCCTGGTACTTAACCGAACTTCCAGACAGCCCAAAATGCCAATTCAAGGACATGACGCCTGCAAGCGAGATAAAATATTTTTAAAAATATTTTTTAAAAATCCGGTGGCTGTTCCACCAGAGTAGCTGAACCTTTACATATGCCACTTTATGCCGTGGCGCGCAGAGTGGTGGGCGCTTGAGGCCAAGCCTAAAAAAATGTTTGACGAGCAAAAAATGAAGGTTGAATCAATTTTGGCACCTCCATCTGGTCGGCGCCGGGGCCACGCCCCACAAATCCCTCTGCACGCTACTGACTCCATGGACATGGCCCAAAGATAATACAAACAAAATGAGTCTATTATTATTATTATTATTATTATTATTATTATTATTATTATTATTATTATTATTATTATTATTATTACGAACATTTCTATAGCGCAAATTATCGCAAAGCAGCAAATGCACTCATGTCAGTTGCGAACCAGATCAATCAAACAAGAATGTCTTCAGTTGTTTCCTAAAAGATAACAGCGTCATGGTTGAGTCAGAGGAACGCAATGTTGCTGGCAGACTGTTCCAAACAACCGGGCCAGCAACGGCCAGGTTGCGGTCACCGTAGCCTGTCCGAGTTCGAGGCACTGCAAGTGTGCTGGTCAAGGCGGAGCGCAGATGCGACCGACCAGGCAACTTAGCCGTCGAGCAGAACATATCAGTTAGATATGACGGAGCAGAGCTGTGTTGGGCCTTGAACAGGATGGTCCCGAGTTTAAAAGTCACGCGTTGACCGACCGGGAGCCAGTGGAGCTCCCGTAGTACTGGTGTGATATGATCGAACTTCCCTCTCTGGAACACCAAGCGTGCAGCTGCATTCTGGACGAGTTGAAGTTTCTGTATCAGATGGTCACTGATGCCATAAAGAATGCTGTTGCAGTAGTCGAGTCTGCTGCTGATGAATGCTTGAGCCAGCATCCTAGTTGCGTCAGGTGTCAGCGAGTTCCTCACTGCCCGCAGCTGGCGAAGCTGGAAGAACGACTTCCTGCAAACTGATGCAACGTGGTTGGCCATTGTCAGTTGACTATCAATTAACACTCCGAGGTTATTGACCACTGTAGCACATTCGATGGTGGCGTCAGGACGGCGTAAGGCATTTATTGTGATCTCTTGGATCTGTTGTCTTGTGCCCAGCCAGATAATTTGTGTCTTATCTTCATTCAGCTTTAGGCAGTTCTCCGCCATCCAGCCCCGGATTCTAGTGATACAGTCACTTAACTGGTCCATTAATGCTTGCTCTCCACTCGCATTCCCGCTGCTGTAGATTTGGATGTCATCAGCGTATCCGTGCCCAGACATTCCACAGGCAGCAATGATGTTGAACACATCTGACACGTACAGAAGGAACAGGACAGGTCCGCATACTGAGCCCTGAGGTACTCCATAGGGGAGGTGCAAGGTTTCCGACAGAAGACCACGGTAAGCCACCTGTTGTGAGCGGTCAGTGAGAAATGATGATAGCCAGCCGAGCGCCGCCCCCGTGATGCCAAATTTGTACTGTAGGCGCCGTAGAAGGATTTCGTGATCCACGCAGTCGAAGGCTGCGCTGAGATTGAGGAGGCCAAGCAATGTGACCTGTTTCCGGTCTATAGCACCAAGTATGTCAGATAGCACCTGTAGCAGCGCCGTTTCGGTGCTATGGTGGCGTCTATAGGCGGACTGGAGTCTTGGCATCAGTCCCTCGCCCTCGATGAATTAGGACTATTATGACATATCTATGATTATTTTAGAGCGTTATGAAGTATTTAGTCCCAATCATTGTGCAGTTTTTCCATGGTTTGGGGGTTCATGCACTCAAGGCCTTTGAGGGACCTCAGGACATCATAGAAATGTGAAATAAAAAGTGTATCTGAATTCAATATTGATAGTAGCATGACAATCCGTCCAGTAGGCATAACTTTTTGAAAATTGTATTTTTTTGAACACCCCTAAAGCCACCGTTATTTGAGAAAAAATGGAATTCTGTGGGCTGTGACTAAGCCCTGTATGTATATTAGGCTGAAAATGAAAGCGTTTTAGACTCAAAATCTAATGTTGTCTGGCGAAATCGCTTTGAAGGTGGACCAGGCGACATTTTAAAAATATCATGAACACTAAGCTAGTAAGTTCTTGGAGTAATGATTACTCCAAGAGTAAGTTACGCAAGATCATAGAAGAGACGTCACACTGCTTAGAAATAAGTCAATCTAACAGTGTTCTGTTTTCTATCAGTAATACATGACTTGACTCCTACGTATTGTAACTGTTGTTTAACCCCTTGAATACCCGTAGAATTTAACTTATTGAATAATTCTTATAAGTCCCAACGGTGGAGTGACAAGATTGTCAAATTAAAATTATGGTTTACTTAGATGACCAGAGGCTACTTGGATTAACTTTCTGTACGTACGTGGGACAACTACAGCACTTGATTGGCCATTCATGACAGATATTCTCACGACATTAGCAATCTAGCAATTAGCCAACAACAAAATACCTAATTAACTAACAAATATCAACAACTGCCTAGTGCCTACTCAGTTTTGTTACTTGGCAACTTAAAATATCATAAATCTGCATATATTTCAAAAAATTATTAAATGACGTACAAGTCATTAGGAAATTAGATGTCATATGTGAAATTTGCATAAGCCTTTAAACTTTAGACTCTCAAAAGAGCCGCCCAACTTGTGAACTCACTACATATGATAGATGGAATCGATAGAAAAATGAAAAACTACAATAAATACAATTTCCATTTATTTCTAACTTTAGAACTATACATAGCATTGGGTAGGGCCGTCGAGAGGGGCAGAGGAACATGCACAGGGGTCCGGCGGTCTGGAGGGGCCCAGGCCGATGATGACTACGTATAATTAACAATAATACCAATAAAAAGACTAAAGAAAAGTTAAGTTGTCATGTTGAGTAGAGGGGCCCGTCGAGCAAAAAGGGGGCCCGGTACAAGAGGACACATGAAAAGGACCAGCGTGAAAAGATCGACAAGCAAAAAAGTTATCACTATACTTTTTGAAATCGATGATGACTAATCGTCAGCAAATTGTAAGACTTGTCAGAGGCCCGCCGGTCATCATGCACAGGGGCCCGGAAGTTCTCTCGGCGAGCCTGGCATTGGGCACGCAAGTCTAAGTATAATAACTTTCGTATACATTACGTTGCATGCTCACTTGCCCATTCACCTCTTTGTCACAAAGAAAATGCAAAACAAATATGCAAATATTGCATCACGAATATTTAAAAATTCAGCATCTATATCTACGTACGTCAAATATTCGTCCAGTATTGCGTCAAAATTCAGAATTTCGATTAAAACAACTAGCAAAATTGCACGACTTCGAATGGAACAAAATGGCGATACAGAATTTTGATTTTTTCGCATGCGTACCGAAGTGGTCGATAGGCGCCGTGCGTATTCACCGCACATATACTTCGTCGGCCCGACATCGAAATCACTTCACAAAGCGATTACCAAACAGTTGCCGATATAGCGTACGTCGGCTGGACGTTGGGCCGACGTACGCTGGTTATTATCTTGGATCCATGCAGAGATTGATCGCTCTCGGTGATTTGAACTTGGGTTCATCACTTAACCGCAGCTGAAACTGATAAGTAATTTACTTCTCACACAGATAGGCTGTGAGTAATAATTTTCTTGAAATGTTGATATTTTACCATATCTATGCACTTTTTTCAACATCCAGGAAATTTGTTAAAAATCTATGCAGGATTGCATGACCGTCACCGTCCATAAACACAAGATAGAAAACATATTAAGTTATGTCTTAGTTTTACTGATCGACTTCATCTAGTCGAGATATCACACCGACTATTGTAACAGTCTGCTATACGGACTACCGGATAGGCAACTAAATCGACTTCAGACGGTTCTGATTGTTTCGGCTCGTCTTATCTACGGAACCAGCTGTAGTGCCCACGTCACGGCACTCCTGAAGGATCGTCTACACTGGTTGCGAATCCCCGAGCGTGTGATGTTCAAACGTCTTTGGCTTATGCACCGAGCGCTTAAGAAACCATTCTGTCCGACCTACCTGTCCGAACTGTTCGAAAGATCCTCGACGGTCGAACCGCTCTCAACTACGCTCGGGGCTTAGCAATCATCTCACGTCGTCCCTCCGCCGCTTAATATTTGACGAATATTTGACGTACGTAGATATAGATGGTGAATTTTTAAATATTCGTGATTCAATATTTGCATTTTTTGCGACACTCGCCGGATCACCGAAACACCTGCTGGACCGTCTCCAGGTCGTATTGAACGCAGCCGCGCGGTTGATCTTCCAGGTCCCTTCTCGTGAACATGTAACACCGCTTCTACGAGACTTACACTGGCTATCAATGCCGGAGCGGATTCAGTTTAAGTTAGCAACGCTGGCTTACCGCTGCCTGAATGGTATAGGGCCAGAGTACCTAGCGACAGAATAGCACGAGTCGCAGATCAGGCAGGTCGACGACGCCTGAGATCTGCTAGAACTGCTTCTCTGGTCGTTCCATTGACGCGCCTTAGTACTGTAGGCGATCGTGCCTTTCCCGCGACTGCTGCAAGGGCATGGAACCGCCTGCCTTCTTCAGTTCAACTCTCCCTAACGCCAGACACCTTCAAGAAGAGACTCAAAACTTGGCTATTTCGCACGAGCTATTGTAATTTATAATTTGTAATGTGTCCACGCAGTCACTGTATTATTTGCCACATAAATCTCTACGTTGTATAATAATAATAATAATAATAATAATAATAATAATAATAATAATAATAATAATAATAATAATAATAATAATAATAATAATAATAATAATAATAATAATAATAATAATAATAATAATAATAATAATAATAATAATAAATAATAATAATAATAATAATAATAATAATAATAATAATAATAATAATAATAATAATAATAATTAAGACAGAGGTGTTTGGGGACAGGTCTTTACGACGTGGGGACTCCACCTCGTGGAACTCGCTCCCGGAGCCGCTGACGGTTTAAACATTGCCGTATCTTGGTTTCAAAATTGATTCATCCCTAAATTTAGAATCACAGATCTCCCAACTATCGAAATCCTGCTATGCCCATATTCGTGATCTACGTCGCCTCCGTCCTTGCCTTGACACCAAAACTGCATCCACAATCGCCACTTCAATAGTCCATTCCAAACTGGATTACTGCAACTCCCTTTACTATAACCTCCCAAAAACCTCCATCCACAAATTACAATCAATTAAAAATGCACTATTTATTTTATTTATTTCAAGACAATTTCTATAGCGCCGTGCACTAGGATAAGGCCTACGACAAGGGCGCTGCACACACATAGTCAACTATAACCTAAACTAAAAAGGTGCGTCTTTAGTTCTCTCAGGAACAGTCCAGCAGTGTTGGCCTCAGTCACTGCAGTCGGCAAAGCATTCCAAAGCAACGGGTTCCCGCGAGAGAAGGACCTGTCTCCAAACTTCGGAGTCTGTGACGGAGGCGGAACGAGCAGTAGGACACGATGGCCGGAACGAAGTGCCGACCTCCGTGCGTTCGACGTTGATCTTAGGACCAGCTCAGCCAGGTACTGTAGACAGTGCGGGTCATTTAACGATCGGAAGGTGAGCCAGCAACGCTTATGGATAATGCGCTCCCGGGCTCGAAGCCAGTGCAGCTGATCACGCAGTAGGGGGGTCACATGGGCTCCCCAGGGGCTGCTGAAGACGACCCGAGCAGCGGTATTGAGCACGGATTGCAGACGATTCAACTTTCCATCGGGGAGGCCCAGCAACACGCTGTTGCAATAGTCCAGCCTGGGCAGAACAAGGGCGCGCACGAGGTGCACTGCCCCGCTGATTGGAAGATGCCGGCGCACTGACCTAATCCTCCGTAGGTGGTAGTAGCAGCCGCGGACAACATTACCGATATGTTCCTCGAACGACAACGTCTCATCGAGTAGGCACTTTGAGCAGCCCGAGCAGTAACCAAATCACCAAAGTTCTGCCATATTTCACCCATACTGAAGACACTACACTGGCTTAAAATATCCGAACGTATACAGTACAAGATAATAACGATTACTTACAGCTCACTTCATTTCTTAAAAACCGGTTTACCTTAGTAAACTCTTAACGCCTCAGCCTCCCCGACCTACAC